>JAUMHB010022201.1:0-22386 GCA_032359685.1 Pittosporum tobira
ATCTTAATTTATTTAGACGATTTTTAAAGTACTAAATCAAATATAGTAATAATAATTAATAAAAATTTATAATATATATCCTATGTAATACATGAATTGATAATCATTTTGCCAGTGAATAAATAATCGTAAGACTCATTTTTACTCCTTCTGTCCCATTTAAACGTCCTAGTTCTTATTTTAATCTATCTTAAATAAATTCTTATTTCAACTAGACAATTGTTTCAATCCTTATACTCTTGTGTAGGTTTTTGTTTCATCATTGTACCATTACTTTTTCAAATATGTCATTGTACTCTTGATTAACGGAAGAAGACCAATCCTTTTAGGTCCCAAGACGTGTTGTGGAGGTAAATGAATATCCTAGTCATATTTTAAAGTTGTCAACAAGTAATTTAAATTTTCAATATAAATAATCAAAATTTTTATAAGGGTAAAGTGGTCATTTTGATGTCCCCTCTGTTAATATAATCAGAATACATTTTCAGTTAAGGTTTAGAAATAACATACCAATACTTATGGAAGAAATAACAAATATTATTCGTATTTGTTGTGGTAGATTAATATAATAAATAATTTAAGCACCTAAATTTAAGGTTCTATAAATTCTTATATATGATGTACGATACGTTACTTATACTAGAAATAATGAAAGGATAATCATACAAAAATATCAATTTCAAAGAATTATAAGATATATAATAATTGATAAAAATTTAATAACTATTATTACTATTTGTTATGGTAGAGTAGTATAATCAATAATTTAAATATCTAAAGGCCATGTAAAATAGAAGTATGGCGTTTATTTAAAGCGGATGAAGTACGTAATATATATATATATATATATATATATATATATATTGATGTCCAATCCACTGAAGAAAGCTAGTTACTTTGCACATGTATCACCAAACTTGCGCAAGTATACTGCTGACCTTGAAAAATGTGAACGAGACCATTCTTAGAAATGTTTCTTTATTCAAAAATAGGAGGCTTTGATTAAGGACCGATGTAGTCATGTAGTCGACTATGCAGACGTGTGTACTGGTTCAAACTTCAGACTCTGGCCAACTGGATGAAAAGCTAGTCAGCCGAAATGCTAGTACTTTTTTTCCGTTAGCTTAAGAAACAAGTTACTTCTGAATATTGAAACCATGCACATCTATATATGGAAACTCATCCCCTTCATTAATTTCCATTCTCATCCATTTTCCTTTCCTCCCTAAAAATCCCCCTAACAAAAATGTCGTTTTACAAAAATCCCTTCATAATGTTATGTATTTTATTCGTGTTAACTAGTAATTTACAGCGCGCAAATGCCACGCGGCCTTTGGATGGATATAAGAAATGGCTAGAGGAACTACAAGCACCTGGTCTCCTGGAGTCACTCCCGAGAGGTACGGTGCCACCTTCTGCCGGCTCTCCCTGCACTTACATCCCCAGCCCCGGCGGGAGATGCACGTTGGAAGAACGGAACTTTGCTGGCGGTGTCCGTTTTCATTCTCCGCCAGCTTTTCCTAATCATGTCATCAATTTCGCAGTTGCTGACGTGAAATTGGAGTCGAGCAAGAAAGATCCAAGTTCTTGATCTTGTTTGGCAATCACCAAATCATTATATTTTTTTTTATTTTCCTTCATTTTAAGGCATTTTACTCCTCACTAGGAGAAATTCGCCATTAGAGCAAGAATTATTATTCCATCTAAATTAATGTTATGGTGCCAAAGAAAATTAAGCTCAAAAGCATGTAATCCATGTACCTTTCGAATTATTAGTCAAATACAATTTATCATTTTATTCATATACTGCCTTATGAATTACAAATCTCATTTTCTCAGTCAGTATATGATCTAAAATCTTAAGTTAATAAGTTCATTTATGTATATTAAATTATTAATTTCTCTCTTTCATTATTTATCACGACTCAGTTCATTTGTCATATCCCAATAACTTCTCCCTCTTATGCAATGAATGAAATCCATGAATTTTATGATTTCTTTATATTTTATTATTCATGAAAGATTATTTATTTTATATATTTTTATTTACTATTTAGACTAGTCTAATAGTTTAGTTTAATATATTATTATATTAGTAGTTGATTTAGAATATGATTATAATAGTTAAATTAAAATCTGAGTTTAGTTAGAATTTGTTTTTTTATTAGTATTCCCAGGTAGACTTGGAAGTTTGTTATTTATTTTTCCTAAATATGATTGGATTTTATTTGGGTATCTATAAATACCTTCTCTTATGATTATAATATATTTGTTTTTTCTATGAGAATTCATCTTTTTCCTTCTTTATACAAGAGCTTTATCAATCATTGAAATTTAAAGACAAAACTCAATTATTTTTAATTAATACATTTAATTAGTCACTATTTCCACTATGTCACCCTCGCAAATGAGTTCATCATAGTTTTTCCTCACAAAAATATTTCTCTTCACTTGCGGAATATCAATTCTTGAATACACTTTCGCATAACCTTCGACGACTTTTCTAAGATACGTTATTTTGAAAAGCATTGGTGTTCGGCCCAAAATTTTGCAACTATATGTAAGTTTTACTTTTGTTTGTTACATAGAAAAGATAAAAAAAAAAATTAAAAAATTAAAAAAAAATAACATTGCCAACATATTTACTTTAATGAATCAAGCAAATGTTTGATGTAATGTAATTAGGACCAGCTTGAGTGTTTGGCGTTACTCAGGGTAAGTTTAATAATTAACGAAACTGTAGTGTTAGATTTTTTGTAGGCCTAATTTGTAATTTTAGCCAACTTTATGAGAGATATGTTACATCTCTTGTCAAAACATCAAATAAGAGTATAGTAAATTTTAAGCAGTAGAGAACAATCTAATGTAAGAAAACATCAAGTTTTGTCCACAAACTTATCCATCTTTACTTATACGACTACCAATGAAATTTCATACAAAAGCCATACTTTATTTAAATTATAGTACAAACCATTTAAACTCAATAAGTTGGAGACCATGCTTTTTATACATTATATGTATAAAACCTACAAAGCGACACATCTTCCGTAATCAAATGTTTCAGGGAAAATAGATGACAGCATGTTATTTTCTTATTATTCTTTGCCCTTGAGACACTTAATAAAAAGTCTATAAAGAGACCACTTTTGCGTATTCAATTTATTTGAAATTCAAACTTCTTTTGTAACCTCCTATCACATACGATGCAATGATATTAATGAAAACAATGACAAAAAGTATAAGTGCTTGTTAGCAGAAAAAGCTAAGATGTAACTAAAGAAAATATATTGAATTACAAGTATATATCACATTTTACTTCCATCCCTTGTAATGACGAACTTGAGATATCTTATCTTTTTAGAGTCCTATATATTGTCCTTTTTTTCATTTTTATGTTATAAAACAAATAACTCTAATAATTACAACAAATATTTGTAATTAGTGAATAACAACATTGATTAAAAATTCAAAATTTTACCAACTGTAGTTTATTTAAGGGGAAAAAAAAAAGAAACATATGTTATTTAATATTTTGCTATTTATAACATCATATGTGTTTAGTAGTGTCGTAAACTTACTTAAAAACTACTTTAGTAAACTGGGTTTTGAAACTTGACAGTAACAATTAATTTAATTTTTTCATTATGAAATAATGACCAAGTTTATTCGGATTGAGTTAACCGAGTCAAAAACAAAATTGTCCAAAAAATAATAAAGTATGGAACCAAAACTCAGGGAGTTTTGTATGATTTATGCTTTTATGCGTTATATATATATATATAGACAGATAGATAGATAGATAGATTACGAGTTTTGCATAAATTTTAAGTATGAAAAAAAATGACGTAGTGTAATAACTTATATTTCCTCCGTCTAGAAAAATGAGACTAAGTTATTTAATGTATGCAAATTAAGGAACACTATTTTTAAAGTAAGAGAATCATTCTAAACTACATAAAATTTGTTTCTCACCATAAAACTCTTTTTTTTTAAATATACATTACATAATTTTCTTAATTTACGTATTTAATATTTTATTATAAGATAAAAAAAAATATGTCGTTAGTCTTCTTTTAAGGTGGGACGGGGAAGTGCCTATTAGATTACACATAAGCTATTACGTACATTACAAAAACTATTATATTATGTCAAAAATCTATTTAATAAACCAAACACCACCATAAACCTTCATGTAACATTCTCTTTGTTAATTACACCGTCCATTTTCTTCCCTTTTCACTTCCTATACTATGCTTTGGACAGCACGCTATCTAATTAATCAGCATTATTGAATTATTTTCGATAGCTAAATTGCGTGTCTGCGAAGAATCTGATATTAACAAGATAATTACCATTTGACTTCCTAACCATTATATACTATATTATCCTAAAATTTGATTACAAAGTCAAGTTTGACATGCTGTTGTCAACGATTTTCTCATAAAATCCAGCATGGTCAACTAAACCCGCCCACCATTTCCTTCACTTTTCCTAAACCTTTATCTAATTAACACGGAGTATAAATTACGGAACTTAATAATTTAATCAATAAAATAACTAACGATATCTATCACTCTCTTGATTATTAAATAATTATCTTTTTAAAGTGAAAAAATATTTTAATTTAATTGTGATTTTTGTATTTCAAACTAAAAGTCAAAACATGATTTTGTTAATTTCATTTTTTTTGCTTTTTTCAATAAATTTTGCTTCAAATTTTTTTTTTTATTTCTCTATTCTTATTTTTTCAAATATTTTACTCGAATCAATAAAATAATAATTAATTTTCTTAATCCATAAGCATACTAAAGACAGAGAGAATACATACTTTTGGAGTTTTAATTACCCACCCTAACGAGGCGCACGGCGGCACGACACAATCAATTCTCATACACCTGATATGCATAGCATTCAAGAGGGTCTATTCTCCTGTTAGGCATCACTATTGTACCATTTCTTGAGCTTAATATTTTCCTCTCTTTTATAACTCATTTTTCTTGACAAGTAAGGACATTAATTAATAAAAACTGCCATTTCTGAGATGATGAGCTCCAAGCATTAAGAAAAACAAATAAGCAAAGAAGAACATATCTGTATATATATCTACATACTCCTATTACATAGTGCAGGAGAAAGCAACCAAGCCACTAAATCATGTGTACCACAATGATTGCCAAGAAAAATAATAATACATTTGAAGAATAAAGTTGATCCACTAAAGAATAAATTAACAAACATACTCCCAATCTCGTCTATACATGATCCACTAAAGAATAAATTAACAAACATAATCCCAATCTCGTATATACATGTGTATAATTTGGTCTTTTCCCCTAAAAAAATGCTAACATGAAATACTGAAGCCTTGGTTCCTCTGCGATGGCTTCAAAAATTTGAGTAACATATCTTCAAGTTGGAGGCTTTATGAGTGATTGGAAGTAACAGAAAATGGAGTCACGCCGCGCGGATACGTACTAGCTCAAGGCTTACACCCGGGTCCGCTACTTCCGGGGATGTAGGTGCACCCAGATGGACCAGAAGGAGGAACAGGACCCCTCTCAAGAGACTGCACCACAATATTTTCTAAGATTTCTTCATGGTGCAACACCCTACTGGCTTTGCATGGTTGGACATGGACACATAAAAGAAGGATTGCCAAGAAAATGCCAAGAATTAGTCTCATTTTGTTGTTTAAATTTGTAACCCAAAAAAATAGTATAGGGAGAATGATGCTATGGAGGGAGATGTAGAGTATTTATATGAGTTCATTTGGGCATTTTTAATTTTTTGAAAGGTCTTGAATATTATTGGCGGTTAGGTTCTTCTCAACTTAAATTAAACAAGTACATGTATTGAATGGGTCAAAGAAAGAAGAATGGATTTTAGCAACTTTATAATAGATTGACCATGATTATGAAATGGGATCCTGGTTACAAATTCTACAGATTTACAGGTGGTGTTTTGTTTAGGAAGTTTCTTGGTAGTAATATTCTTTGTAGTGTTTGTGTCTGTCAAGTTTACTAGGCAGGACAAACTAAGTAATAGTATTTTTATTTTTTTTTAAAATTGAACTGGAAAAACATGAAGTCATTACTTAAGTCACATATTCCGTTTGTTCTGAATAGAGGACTTTAAAATGTTAATTCAAAATATTTTCAAAATCAAATTGATTGAATCAATTTAAGCATTACAGAAATTTTATTTTTTTCTATAACTAATGTTATTTATTTAATCAGTCTATAGTTTTCATTATTGTGTTACTATAATTAAATAAATTATTATCAATTTAAATTTAAAAATTGTTTAAATATTACTTTTAAAAATAAATAACGCTCTTAAACTAGTATTTTTGAACCAGAGTGGTCTTTCATATTACTTTTAAGTTAGACACTTCTGCTCCCATACCTTATTTCATTGACCCATTTCTTGATATATAGTCTGATAATGATTCTGCACGTTCTAATTTTAATAACTTTGACGTAGGATCTTTATTGAGTTCACACAACCTTCTTTCCCTGTACCTAAAAATTCATCCCAATAATCTGCCTCCAATGATGGTTCTGTGTCTCCTCCAACCATTGAGCCCATCCGTTAAGACAACCTCCAATTCGTCTCATTGGTTATCATGCTTCCTGTGCTATCTAAACCTTACATGAGTCTCGAACTTACCAAGAAACTAGTACTAATCATTTATGGAAGTAAACAATGACCGAGGAATTATAGGCATTGAATACACACATTTGGGATATGGTTCCTTTACCTACAGGAAAAATAATTGTTTGTTGTAGATGGATCTATAAGATCAAGACTACATTAGATGGTATAGTGGAAAGACATAAAGCATGGCTTATGACAAAAGGTTTTACTCAATAATATAGCATTGATTATGAGGAGACCTTTGCTCCTGTGGCTAAACTTATATTTGTTCGTAGTTTACTTTCTATTTTGGCAATTCGTCATTGGCATTTATGGCAAAGAAATATTTAGAATACTTTTCTAATTGGCGATTTACAAGAGGAAGTGTATGTGAAATCTCCTACATGATATTCTAATTCTCCTCATCTGGTTTGCAAACTTAACAGAGCTCTTTATGGACTTAAGCAAACTAGTATGGTTTGCAAAATTTAGCATTGTTCTTAGTTAGATTGGTTTTTCTTTTAGTTCTCATGATCATTCCATTTTCATTCGTCATAATGATTATGAGATTATTTTCTAACTATTTTATGTTTTCAATCTGATTATTACTAGAGATAATGTTGCAGGTATATTAGATCTCAAAGTATTTCTCAATCAGCAATTTGAAATGAAAGATTTGGGACCACTTAGCTACTTCGTGGGACTTGAAGTATCTTCTGACTCTTTTGGTTATAGTATATCACAGACTAAATATGCTTCAAATCATATTTCTCATGCTAGTCTTGTTGATCATGACATTGTTTCTAATCCTTTATAAACTAATGTCAAGCTCACTCCAATAGATAGTACTCCTCTTATTGAGGCTACACTATATCACCAGTTTGTGGGAAGTTTGATTTATCTTATCGTTACTCGATCTGACATCGTTTATGTCATTCATTTAGTCAGTTAGTATATGTCTACTCCTCAGACTACCCATTATGTAACTATTCTTCAGATTCTTCGATATGTGAAAAGACACCATATATCATAGTCTACAATATTACTCAGCTAATTCCTCTCTTGAGTTACATGCATATTCAGATGCAGATTATAATGTTGACCCTATTGATTGACATTCTACTACTGGTTTTTGTTTCTTTTTAGGAGATTCACTTATTTCTTAGAGCAGTAAGAAACAAATAGTCACCTCCAAATCAAGCATTGAATACAAATATAAAGCTCTTGGTGACACTACTCAAGAACTCATTTGGCTTCGTTGGTTGCTAACCAATATGGGTGTTCGCTTCCTCTAACTACTGTTCTTCATACGGACAGTCAGAGCACTATGAAAATTACTGACAATGATAGTTTTCATAAGAGCACCAAGAATACTGAGATTGACTGTCACTTTATTCATCAACATTTTGATTGTGGAATAATTCGTCTTCAGTTTGTTTTCACACTTGCTCAGACAGCAGACATATTCACTAAAGCTCATCCGTAAACTTATTTTCATGATATAATTTCCAAACTCGAGTTGTTGTCCAGTCAACCATGTTGAGTTTGGAGATGATGTTAATATAAGCTCATGAGCTTAAGCCCATTCCATTTATTTTGGGATTTCTCCTTGTTGCCTCTATAAAAGGTTCACTTTGTAATATGATGATCATTCGTGTGCGATACAAATTTGTCTCTTTTTCTATACTAGCTCGAATGTCCGGCGTTACCCGGGTTAAACACAATTATTTATTGATATATTATAAAAAATTGTTGTAATATTTTATGTAATTTTTTCAGTATTTAATTAGTTCTAAGTTAAAATTGTTGATATTATGTGTATATATTAATAAATTATTTATTTATTTGATAAATAAGTTTTTGAATTTTATTTTAAGACAAACTCTTTGATTTTATTTTTTTGTAAATAATAATCTATTATAATTTTTTACAACAACAATAATAATAACAACAATAACAATGTCGTTTTGAATTTTTTTTTCTTTTCTATAAAATAATATTATTTTGTCTTATAATATAATACTATAATTTTTACTATGAGGTATCATGTAAAATACATCATAGTGTATCAATCTTTTCCTCTTATAATCATTTCTTTATTTATAAGTTCTCATATTGATTTTTTCTATTGTTTTTGTAGGGGTGTGTGTGTGTGTGTGTATATATATATATAACACTTTATTTGAGGTTTATGTAAACCACTAAAAGTTTCAAACAAAACAATAGGTACAGCGACATGCACTGTGGTATACATAACATAATTATGTACATCATAATACTTTAAGAGTTGTACATTTTATTTTATGTATTATACATAAAAGTTACAATATACATATGTGTAAAGTATATGGATCTATAGGTACGATTAGTAAAGTATTATGTTGCACCTAATTACATACATCATAATATATATATCTTTTTTATATAAAATAAACATCAAAAAAAATATAATTTATGTATAGTCCTCTCAAGATGCTACAATATATAAATGCAACATATATAATCTCTATTTGCAGCTTTTGAAGTATCTCTCGTCCAGAATATATAACCGCTGCATGGATGGTATGTAATAAATCATAAGATGACCGCTGCATGGATGGTATGCAACATAGTATATAACCGCTGCATGGATGGATGGTAGGTATGCAGCTTTTGAAGTATCTGTTGGCAGATTTTGGCCATTGGCATGCATATTTTACAAATTAAATTCATATTATATTTTTGTGTATATTAATTTTAGATCAATAATTTTTGAAATCATAAGATGTAATAAATCTTAGAAAATATAATACCAAAGGTACTCAGTTCCAAAATCTAGAACCTATTTATATTTGTTTTTCTCAAAATAACTTTAATAACAAATAATAGTATACTATAATAAGTTTTCTAATGCATTTTATATCATGACAATTTGAATAGTTATAGATGTTTTGATGTCTTACACTAGACTATCCTAAACTCACAACTATATTTATTAATGTGTTGGAAAGTAATATGTTTTGTTTTTGTATCTAAGTTTTATGTAAGCTGTTAATATTTTGAAGTATGTCATAACATTTAATAGGATTTTTCAATATATTTGGTTTAATTTACTTATAAAAAAATAAAATTTTATTTGATATTAGGTTTAAAATATATAGATTTTTGGAATATTTTTTTATTTTGAAGATAATAATTTTTTTCTAAGCATCAATATAATTTTAATGTGCAAAATAATTAATATTTTTTTATGTGATACAACAAGAGATTAATTAATATTTTTGTCATGTTATTTAATCTTTTGTTTCATTAGAAGTTTGGTAACTTTATATACAAGCAATTTATTTTGGACTTGGGTATCTTTTGGTTTTTTTTTTTTTTTTTTTTTTTGACCACTTTGTAAGATGCCGAACAGCAAAATGTCCACTCAAATCAATGAATTAGAATTTCTGAGTGATAATCTACTTTAAGAGTTCAATAGAGATGGAAGATCTTGTTTTTATTTTGATTTATGCTAAAAATTACCAACATGTCCTTAATAACATAACACAAAATAAGAATGGCGTTTATATTTTCAAGAACATTAATACCTAAAAAATAGAATTACAAAATAATTATGTAAATCATGATGTATTAATTTTTAAAAATCAGACTAACAAAAAGAAAAAAAATTCAATTAATCAATCAAATCCGTGCCTTGCACCGGTAGTTTTACTAGTACTTAAAAGAATTTGAACCGAAAAAAATATGAAGTCATTACTTGAGCCACATCCTCATTTTGTTTTAAAATAGAGGACTTTAAAATGTTAATTCAAAACATTTTCAAATTCAAGTGACTAAATCAATTTAAGTATTATAAAAATATTTTTTTTGGATAAACTAACAAAAATTAACCAACTCTTTACGTGCTTATGAAAATACCAACTTTTGCACACATTTTAACAGTCGTTTAATTTGGTAACCAAACGGAAAAGTTTATTTCATATTTACTTTTCTTTTCCTCTTTATTGTTCCAAGGATATGAAAATGATATGGCACAAATTAACCTCTTTATGACCCGATTTGATCCATTTTCTCTTATAAAGCCACACACGAGCTACACATAAAATAATTTGGAGGGAAACTAGACTCACAACACTTGGTATAACGAGAACAAAAATTGCTATAATTTCTTGAGATCGTGAAATTGAGAAGAAATTAAACAGAACTGGAAATCATAGATGGAGTTCAAGATGGACTCTTGATACGTTCATCCTTTTTCTGCAATGTGATTATATTATTCCATAGTTGATGTCAATTTTCCTTGAGTTAATATAATAATTCATCATATTCATGTGGATTGAATATTAAATTAGTTCACAGTTTTCATAATTGTATCGATTATAACTAAATAAATTCGTGTTAATTTAAATTCAAAAAATTTAAATATATTTTTTCAAAGTCAATAATACTAATATTTTGAAACATAAGTAGTCGTTTGATTAGCATCAATCACGTAATAATGTCAACTAGTAAATGATGAATGGACTTCAAAATTTTACTAGGTGTACGTTTGCACTTGCTTACACTTACACAGATGTATTACACAAACAAAATTACATCATTTTAACCTTATGGTAAACTACAACTAGCAAAAAGTAGAATATATTTAGCACCTACCTTCACTATTCTCTTTTGTACCTGAAAACACACGTGAATCTCTTTCATCTCTCCCCAGATATGCACACATTCTGCATAACCCAAAAGGTTTTGAAACCGCCTGCATCGTTGCCACACAGAGTAATCC
This sequence comes from Pittosporum tobira, assembly GCA_032359685.1. Lineage (NCBI taxonomy): Eukaryota > Viridiplantae > Streptophyta > Magnoliopsida > Apiales > Pittosporaceae > Pittosporum > Pittosporum tobira. The sequence continues at coordinate 11,402 of JAUMHB010022201.1, forward strand.
TGCTGCACAAACAAACCCACTTCGAGACATCGAAGAAAGATGGGAAACAATTCTAACAAGATTCCCACAAGAGAAATAAAAGAAACCTTCTTTGATTGATCATCATGACTGATGATCAATCAATGAAACATCAGTCCACTATTCCACTACCCTTCTCCAATCTGCTACAAGAGCACCGACCAATTTTAATTTTAAAATTTTATTGTCCAAAAGAGGAACCATTTCAATCAATCATGATGATTCACAACAAATATAGTATTCAGTATATTATGATACGCGGTCAGGTAAGATCAGATATTGAAAAGTTGCAGCCAACTAAAAACAAAAACATATAAAAATCCAACTTAATCCTCCCAAATTCAAATCCCAGGGAAATAGCAACCTCCCACTCCTATTTTGGTAAAATCTAAAGACGGAAAACAAAGAAATGCAGAATCATTCTTTACAGAATACTTGTGAAAAAAGGTTACAACCTCACGCCAATCTAAGACCAACACTTCGTCCCTCAAATCAAATTATTTCATTACACTGGACACAATGCATCCGCGCTAAATTTCGGACAAGCTCCACCACGGTGTCCTTTTTCAGTGTCCATTGGTGGGCCTGAACACAGTATAGCCATTGACACCGGATGCCAAGTTGGAATACTCTGGAATGTGATGCGAGAAGCCATCACTGTCTGAGCTTCCCATGCCTAAATAAGATAAATCAGAGCCACCTATCTGCCACTGGTTCGGTACTAACCCATCAATTTGTCCAGAATTCGAAGGATAAGGCTGTAAATTAGCTTGGGGAATTAAATTAGAGTCAAGCTGACCTCCCGCAGGGATATAGCTGCAATGAAAATCATCATACTCAAACCTGCAAGTGCTGGTCGAGGTCCCCACGTCACCCGACATGCCGATATCATTCTGGAAACTAAACTGCTGCTGATGATTCACATGGTGGGGCCCGTTGGCAAAAGGCTGAAAGCCTAAGCCTGACCTCACAATCCCATTCTCATCGTCAAGCAGGTCGTTGATGATGTCTATATGCGGGAACTCATCAGCCAAAACACCGTTAGGGTTCTGATGCCCTGACAAACCAGCAGGATATTCAATAGGAAAGCGCAGCCCATCAATGCTTCTGCTGCTATTCCTTTGTATTCTGTCCTTCCATTGAGGCCCATTCTGCATATTGTTTAGCATGGAAGGATCATAGTTCATGCTTCTGCTGCTATCCCTTAGAGGGCTGTCCATATATTGAGGCCCATTCTGCAGAACATCACGACTTACCATCCCAAATGAAAGGCTTGGCCTGATTGAGTTCAGGTCCATCCTTTCTGGGCTTTGGGACAAATAAATTGGCCCAGATACCGATGGATGCGAGTAAGAGTTTGATATATTTACGGGTGAATTTGGAGACAAAGGTTGAATGTATCCAGAGGAACTTGTCACAACATGGTTGCCCATCATAGCATTTCGATATGACTGGCCCATATAATTAGGGGTTGCAGATGAAGGATCAGGGCCCAAACGGCCTGCTGCACTCACTGAACGCGAAAGCAATGGTGCTGTTTGGACCATGGAAACAACAGGGGCAGGCGCGCGGGGTGCCGGAATTATGGGCGCACTTAAAGGCCTGGACATGAACTGTGGGGTTGTAGGCTTCTCAGCTGTGACCATCACCTGCTGGGCCATGGGCCTTTCAGATGGCTGGTGAGCCTTGGGCTTTTCAGTTGAGGCAGAATCATGCTGGGCTGTGAGCTTTTCACTTGGGGCAGGAGCTTGCTGGGCTGTGGGCTTTTCATTTGGGGCAGGAACCTGCTGGGCTGTCGGCTTTTCAGTTGAGGCAGGAACCTGCTGGGCTGTGGGCTTTTCAATTGAAGCAGGAACTTGGTGGGCTGTGGGCTTTTCATTTAAGGCAGGAACTTCCTGGGTTGTGGGCTTTTTAGTAGGTTTTGGAGTTGTTGCAGCTTTATGAACGCAAGGTTTTGAAGTGGCTATAGTTTCAGCTAAATTTGCTGGCTTCTTGACCAATAATGTATCGTTGACTGCACTGATCTTTGACTCTGACTTTGACTGAACAAAAGATGGCAGATTCTTGGAAGGCCTCCTAGGAGAGGATGGAACTCCAGCTGGCTTTACTTTGGCAGGTTTTTCCACATCAGGGTCCTCTTTCTTCACAATTGGTTTACTTTGCATAGAAATGTTCTCCTGTCAAATACACAATGCAAAAAGCTCAATGTCACAAAAATAATTTAACATCATACAATTGTCCGCAAAAATGTTTTGACATCATAGAGTTACTTGCTGCTTATTCAAAGGAAGAAATATACCGGGCCCCACAAGCCCCGTGATCCTAAAGCAAAAGACATGACGAATTTCAATAAACTAAAAATAAACAAATGGCAAGTGTAAAACAAGGGAAGTATATATTATCACCTTCTTCATCACATGCTCCTGCTCTGCTTGCCACTTTTTGTGATTTTGTAATGAGGATACAAGAGCATCCTCTAGTTCAGTCACCTTGCAACTACAAGATTCATCATCTGCCTGCCATGCATCATAGGGCTGATTCTTAGTATCAATGGCCCCACCAGTTGCTTTGTTAGTTTTTTCAACTTGCTGGTTTCGTCCTCTGAAGAAGAATCAAACCACCAAATTATATCAAATGCCAACTATTTGAAATTAAGGGTATGTTTGGAGCTCAGAAAATGCTTCGGGAAAAAGGAAAGTAAATAAAAAAATAAAAAACCATCTCGGTTAACATAAAATGAATTTATCAAGAACAATGTCCAAAAGTAATGGATGGTTAAGAAAACCCCAATTAACTTTTACAATAGGGAGATAATGTTCTACCTGGAAGGTGATTTTTGGCTTTTTTGTTTCGGGACTGAATTTCCTTTGTACAGCCCATTCATTACAACGGAAGGGAGCGAGTGTGTTGAACATGTAGATGAACTATCATCCACTGTGGATGAACACTTCCTCTCACCATTTTGTACAGTTGAAATTTCTGTGGATCGATGAATTTCCGATGGGTCAGAATCTCTTCTTTCTTCTGAATCAGGCAGGGGTATTTCAGGAACACAATCTATTGAATCTAACACGTCAGATACATCTTCAACCAGTTGGGCCTTCACTACGGACTCTGCCTCCTCGATTAACGAGTGATTTCTTATATCGGTAGGGATTTCTTGTGCGGGCTTATCTTCTACCACCACAACACTAGGCTGCTTTTCATCCCTCCCTTTCTCCTTTCCTTTGCGATTATTTCGCTTCTGTTTCCCCTAATGTGCAAAATAAGAATGGTAAGGTGCATGTAATTATGAAGAGTGTGTGTGCATGTGTGTATATATCCAAACCTGCTTTTTCTTTGATTTTTTGTCCTTATCAGCTATGCCACGTTTCGATTTCTGTTCACTTTCGGCCATCCAGGCTTCCTCTTCTTCACGAATGAGCTCCTCTTGCCTCCTCAAAGCAACAACCTCCTGGTATGCAACGTCAATTTTACTGCAACAAAAAATTATTAAGAAAATAATAAGGGAACTTGAGATTTACCAAAGGAAAGGTATATTCAGTTATCAATCACACTTCTAAGATCATGACATGGAAATAAAGTGACATAACTCAGTCAAAAAGCAGACTAATAATTCAGTCAAAATTATCAATCAATCCACTCAATGGAAAATTCTGAATAGTAAATCAGAAAACTAATCATAATAATAAAGTAGTTACCTGAAAAGATGGGCTAGAACGAATATTTCGATAGTCCTACGGCCCAGTTCAGTAAGGCGCCGTTCATCACGCTCAATAGAATCTTTACCAAAGTCCTCTCCAGAACTACCATCCTGGTGGCATGTAAAGAATAATAAGAATTAAATAACCAGAGCATACTACCATCTGCTTAGAAAGAAAGAAGAAAGTAACAAGAATATCTTGTGAGAACAGAGTAAAAATTTAAAATAAATAAAATAAAAAGAAGAAGAAGAAGAAGAACAGACAAATAAAGTAAAAAATTAAGTGCAAATTGATTTCATGTGCTTCATTGGTTAGAGTAAAGTTAACTAACATCCAAGTTCTAACGTACAATTCATTATATCCAAAGATTGACCTGCCAAAAACAATTTAAATCTTTCCTTCCGAATTCAACTAATAGAAACTCATGTAGAAGCTCACCAGTTAAAGATTGCCACTTGTGGACCCAAACTAAGGTTATAAACCATGAAAGAAAAGAGGAGAAAGAGTTGATTTGAGCGACAACTGAAGCGAAAGGATACAGAGGATGACTATGTGATATCAAACAGTAGTAGGAAACTAGAAAGAAGTGAGACCAGAATAATTATCACTTCACCCACTTTTTGTCCATTTTCTCTGGGTGTTTTTGGCAAGGATACTAATATGTACTGAAAATATTATACTTCTCATATATTTGAGTGTAGGTGAAGCAGTACAAAAATATGTTAATAAATTTCCAAACACTCAATTTCCCTTCACCAGCAAGCAAATGAGTTTTGACCTAACAAAATCTAACATTTCATCAAACTATTAACAATGCATGACATACTGCTGACCTTGGTACGGTTCTGAGGGCCCTTTTCGTCTTTTGGCGGCAAAGTTTCCATGGCAGCCCTCTCGAGCAGTAGTAGGACATCATCCACCAAAACAAATGCATCCTTCTCCATGCAAAGGATGGGAGTCAGTGTTTCTTCTGCATCAGAATACGTTCCCCTGACTTTCTTGCCCTTGGTTTGACCTTGGAGGGCCAGCAGTCCACTGTGCAGGGAGTCCATTACTAAAGTAGACGTGACTTCCTTTTCTATAAAAAAGTGCTTCACAAGTACTTTCAATACTGAGTCTGATCTCTCCCTCGACATGCGACGCCGGGCATTTTGATCAATTCCCATCCAGAAATCACAGAAGCTAGAAAGACATCACATATTAGTAAACCAAAGCAGAAATCGCAAACAAATCATAAAGCATGGCAGACAGAGGGGAAAAGGGGAAATGAATGAACTATTAAAAGTATATAGCACTAAAGGAAATTTTGAGAAAAAGGTCTACCCAATGGACGATCTACCCTAATAAGCAGTTGGCAGATTATATGAATGAGCTATTGCATTGAAAAATACGAGGATCGAGCTCACCAAAAAATCTGATTCATCCAGAAACATTACAAAATAAATATATACTGATTCATTTGTTTGACTAAGTAATTAATTATATTAGCTTTCTCCGATGCACTACACCCGAAAGATAAAAGATTTCTTTAAAATAGGAGAGCTACTAAATATGCATGACATTTATAACAACATTCCTCTTTCAACTTTAGAGGAGGTCCAAGTAAGCCCTTGGTCACTCAGTTTTCTGGATTAAACAGCTTATTTTGGGTTCAGTTTTAGAAACTTATATACGGTTTTAGGGATGGATTGTTATGGGTCCCACAACATCATAAGGGTTTCTTGTATGTATACATCACTGTACAGGATTACACACCCATTCACATCTTTCTTAGCACAGTTTAGTTTACCTAAAACCCAATGAAAAGGAACTAGAAAACCACAAAAAAGTAATTTTTTTTTCAGGTAAGAATATGTTGACTTACAGAATCGACAGTAAGTACAAAAGTTAACAGCATATACCTTGACCATCTAGCTTTGTCCTCTAACAATTTTACAAGCTTCACCCTTCTCTCCTCCACGAAACGGCGGCAGATTTGCTCGACATTTGTCAAATATACCCGAACAAGTTCTCTCCTATAAGAACAGTCAAGGCAGCGAAAAGGACGATCTGGTTTCTCCCTACGAATTAATAACATAAGCTGGTCTTAGTTACAGCGATGATAAGACTTCTAATTTAATTATTATAATACGAAAAAAGGAGCCTTAAAAAGTGCCAGGGGGCTTGGCTATAAAGAAGTTGCTTGTAAATAAAACCTGATAACTTGGACTTGGGCTTTGATAATGAGAGTGTCACCGTCAAGGAACCCATCCACAACTTTGGACAACTCCATAAATTTTTTCCATCCCCAGTCATGCTCCTTCCTCCAGAATCGATGTAATGTATCTGCAAAGTACGCATTAATAGCTGACATCATCAACAAAAAGAGTTAAGCATTTAACAGCTGACCAATAATATCTAATTACACCAATTACTACCGACTAACCAGAATACTTAGATTTCTTCGGATCTTTATTCACAACAGCAATTGTGAACTGCGCAAAATGACTCCATCCTGTTTTACAACAAGTAAAATCCATATTATTAGTTACAAAGTCAAGTTTTTAACAAAAACAAAAGATTATTTACAAAAAAAGGACACTATTTGAAGCGACTTGTGTATCATATATGTTAATAATAATCTTATCATACCTGGAAGAAGCTTTTCCGGTTGATTAACGCAAAGAAACAATGAGAGGTGATTGCAGACATCACAACCTTGGGGATAAATCAAGATGTACCTATCACCACAAGAAAAGCTTATATAAGGAACAAGTACAGTATAGAGGCAACAAGAAAAGCTACGAAGGAAAAATACAGATAATACTACGTCTAAGATAAAATAAAAATTGAACAAATATGTGTTGACAAGGCCTACCATTGGTGGCCGCCAGCTTCAAAAATTTCACCTCGATGTTCTCTCTTGTTTATTTGTGAGAATTTTTCGATCCTCATTGTATGCTTCCCAAATAACTGAGAAGGTTTTGGCCCTGAAAACAATGAAAAAAGGAATAAATGAATGATCAAGTAGTTTTAATTAACCAGGCCTCTCAATATTGTTAAATTAAAAATCCAAGGCACGGTGAACAGTTATAACACGTGCTTAAATGTCAATTTAAAGTTTAGGTATTTAGTGATACGAGATACGTATAATCATACGTGCTCGGGTGTCAACTAAAAGTCTAGTTGTTTAGTTATTTTCCTTGTTGAGAGATATGATATTGTTTCTTACTTCTTTAGGGAACATGTCATATTTGCTATTAATTGCATTTATGTATCTGGTCTTTCTAGAGATTGGATAGCTGCTTGCTTTTAAGAGGTTCCATTTTTACTTCATATTGTTTACAGGGTTGCTGAACTCCTTGAACCCTTACACATTTTGTATTCTCTCTTTTCATCTAACAAAATTTCTTCATCTATCCAAGAAACAAAAAAGATAGAACAAATCCTAGAACATTAAAATTTGATATTTGATATTTTAAAATATTCGTCAAAAAATTCTAAGCTTTAAAGGTGTAATCATGCTAAAAGTAAGAAAAAACACACATATGTAGTAAGTGGCTAGCTTTTAACTATAACTTGTGAAGGTAAAACTGAAAGAGAAACAGAAATCTGTGCTTATATGGTAAAATTTGAAAATAGGACACAAAAGACGTATGCGATCAAGATGAAATATTCAAAAGACAGAATCTAGACTGATTTTTTTTTCTTTCCAAAAGTAAAATCTAAACCAAAATGAGGCTTCTTAATTAAGTAACAACTTAACTTGATGATAAACACATAAACAACACTATAATTAGCTTTTGTGAGTAAACAAAATCACGTTAATTACAAGGGAGGCGGTTAAAATCATGAAATTATGAGATGCTCATAACCGTAATCATATAATTTCAGAAATACTCTAACTAAGCTTTTGAAGGAAAGAAACAGCATACCATCATCATCATCATCATCGCTGTCCCAGTAAGGGGGTGAAGTCGAAGGAGTTCCATTTTCCACTTGGTCAGATGACCGCCAGACCGCTAATGCTTCACTGGACTGGCAACCGCTTGAACTTCCCTCCAAGGACCTCACAACTCCCGACGACTCACTTGCTGTCCCAGCCATTATCAGTCAGTCCACAACTCCCTACACTAGACACTAAACTTCAGCTGCAGTTATAGAAAGTAAATCCTACTAAAGAAAACCATTAAATTAAGTTCGCTTAATTGGCATAACAAGAACATAAAAAACACCAAATGTAGTTATCCATGTTCTAAATCTGATAGTGCATAATGAAATGTGTCTTCTTTGTTTCTGATAAATATGAAATGTGTCTTTTTTTTTAACAATCCAATGATTTCATTAGCTTCACACATTCTCATTTCTCCAAATTAATACAAATTCATTCAGATAACATAATTGCATCAATGGTTTTATAAGCCCACAGACAGAAACACAAAAACCAATAAACCCTAATTCAAAAATTGCAAAATTCAAGAAATCAGCAATAACACGCGGCCTAATTAGCATGAGAATTGATAAATTGGCAGACAAAATTAGAAACCCTATATCGGGAAATGAATGAACATAAACCCAATTCGACAAAAAACCACCACAATCAACACCCAAACAATCCTATAACACCCTTACAGAAGCCAGCCCTAAAACCCACAAAATCCCCAAATAAAATAAAATCAGATCGATTGAGAAAACGAACCTGAAGCAAATAAGACAACTTTCCCAATGGCGAATGGAAGTTGATGTCAAAAGAGACAGATTTGATTGAGGTAGGAGGAAAGAGCTGCAGAGCAGAGGCGGAATGAAAAATTTAATTATAATTATCAATATATATATATATATATATATTTATTATTATTAGATAAATTTTGTATCTATGTTTATATTGGTGTTGTGCTTCTATACGTTTATTCAAGAACAGTGAGGAGGAGATACGGCTCCTCCCCTCTCTCTACAAACAAAATTAAATAAAATGGTAAATGGATAGCTGGAAATGCAAAGGGAGGATATGGTAAAAAAAGATCTGGTATTTATGCGAGTGATATTTCTACTCAAATTTACTTTCTAAATGGAAAGATATTATATAAATTTATTTAATTTTTGAAAACAAATCTAAAATATTGACTATTACATTAATTAATGAGAACAAATCTAAACTATTACATTAATTAAAATTAAAACTATTTACATTAGCTGTTTCAAAAATGTGATTTATTAATCAAATGAACCTCTTTTGTGGGCCATATATTGGTCTTATTTGGTACAAATTATTAGTAATTTTTTTAATTAATAAACAAATCTTTTCTGCACAAACTAATAAGTATTAGAAAAAAAATTTAGAATCAATTTTTTATAATTTGTTCCAAGCATGGCCATTGAAAAATAATATTATTGTTATAACAATCTTATTTTGCTTTCTGAAATGTGAGATATTATATAAATGTATTTAATTCTCAAAAAAGTAGACTTTATAATTAATGACAACGCTCATCCAATACCGAATATTGACTATTACATTAATTAAAATTAAAACTATTTACCTTAGTTGTTTCAAGAATGTGATTTAATAAATTCAAATGAACTTCTTTTGTGGGCCATATATAATATATTGAAATTTAATATTATTGTTATGACAATCTTATTTTACTTTCTAAAAGGTGAGATACTATTCAAATTTATTTAATTTTCAAAAAAAAAGTAGACTTTATAATTAATGACAACGCTCATCTAATCTACAATATTGGCTATTACATTAATTAAAATTAAAACTAATTATATTAGTTTTCTCAATAATGTGTTTTAAGGAACTTCTTAAGTAGACCATAGATAATATATTGAAAAATATTATGATTATTATTATGACAATCTTATTCTACACTCTAAATGATGAGATATTATATAAATTTATTTAATTTTCGAAAAAGTAGACTTTATAATTAATGATAACTTCTCATCTAATATGTAATATTGACTATTACGTTAATTAAAATTAAAACTATTTACATTAATTTTCTCAAGAATGTGATTTCAAAAATTCAAATATATATTGAAAAATATTATTATTGTTATGACAATCTTATGTTACTTTCTAAAAGGTGAGATATTATACAAATTTATTTAATTTTCAAAAAAAAGTAGACTTTATAATTAATGACAACGCTCATCTAATCTACAATATTGACTATTACATTAATTAAAATTAAAACTATTTACATTAGCTTTCTCAAGAATTTGATTTAATAAATTCAAACGAACTTCTTATGTGGACCATATATTGAAAAATAATACTCCCTCAGTCCCAAATTCTAAAACGAAATAGATATTTTTTGTTGTCCAAATTTGAAAAACCAATCACATAAATCAAAGAGAATATATGGTGTATATTTAGAGATGAATAATTTAATGGGGAGAAATAAAATTTATGAAGTATAGAGTGATTCTTTCACCTTAAAAGTAGTGCTTCATAATTTGCGTACATTATGTGATTTAGTCTTCTTTTTTAAGACGGCTGAAGTATATTTTTGTTATGATAATCTTATTTTACGTTCTAAAAGGTGAGATATTATATAAATATATTTAATTTTCGAAAAGTAGACTTTATAATTAATGATAACTTCTCATCTAATTTGTAATATTGACTATTACATTAATTAAAATTAAAACTATTTACATTAGTTTTCTCAAGAATGTAATTTCATAAATTCAAATGAACTTTTTATGTGAGCCATAGATAATATATTGAAAAATAATATAATAATTATGACAATCTTATTTTACTTTTAAAAGGTAAGATATTATATAAATTTATTTAATTTTCAAAAAAGTAGACTTATAATTAATGATAATGCTTATCTAATTGACAATATGGACTATTACATTAATTAAAAATAAAACTATTTACATTGGTTGTGATTTAATAAATTTAAATGAAATTTTTTTTGCTTGCCATAGATAATATATTGAAAAATAATATTATTGCTATGACAATTTTATTTGTCAATAACGTATCAACTTTTGGTTGTAATATAAATAATATCTTATTAGTTATTAAGTCCCACTTATTAATTTTTATTTAATCATGCTTCATCGTGCAAGTCGTAATAAAGAGAAAATGACAACATATTTGTGATAATATATAGTATTATTTTAATATACACATATAATATGGAGAGTTGTTATTTTTATATTTTTTTTTTGAAAAATAATATAATAATTATGACAACATATATGCCCCATATTTTACATAATATTTACTTATTATAATTGGTTAGCATGTGAGTCACA
>JAUMHB010022212.1:0-11676 GCA_032359685.1 Pittosporum tobira
CAATAAGATAGAATCAATGAATTTAGAAATTATTGTTACTCAAGAGGTAGTAACAATTGATCAACAATCAAATTGTCAACATATGTCCAAATTGTCAACATAGGATCAAGGTCAAATATATTGTTCGCTCTCAAGAGTTTCAAAACTGAATAAGTGTTTCCAGTCACAAAAGTCTATTCAAGAGGAAATGATAGCATAATGTGAAAGTCAAAGGATATTCCTTCGAGTGGAAACAAAAGAATGATACTCTTTACCTTAACGCGTACTCCGTAAGTTATGTCTTCTTATGAGTAGTTAACCTATAAATCATTTTGCACATTATAACATACTCAATGATGAAAATGTATTTAAGTATATATTTTAATCATTGTTTCACAAGTCTCCCAAACTGAATAAGTGTTTCCAGTCACAAAAGTCTATTCAAGAGGAAATGATAGCATAATGTGAAAGTCAAAGGATATTCCTTCGAGTGGAAACAAAAGAATGATACTCTTTACCTTAACGCGTACTCCGTAAGTTATGTCTTCTTATGAGTAGTTAACCTATAAATCATTTTGCACATTATAACATACTCAATGATGAAAATGTATTTAAGTATATATTTTAATCATTGTTTCACAAGTCTCCCAAACATCAAAATAATTTTGAATGACTTAAGAATCATATTAAATAACTTTATTCAAAAATTTATAATAACTTGAAAAATATTTGTGGGAGTGTAAAGGTGGAAGTTTTACATAAATCTTGCAAAGAAGACTTCTCCTACAGAATATGATTTTGTAAATGTACTTTGCAAATTTTGTATGAGTGTATAATATATGTTTGAAATTATTTCGTTAACGATAAAAAATAAAATAAGTATTACCTGAAATCTCTTTGTAATACCACTTGAATTCTCTTGCAAAAATAATTTTAACAATACTCTAAAAGTATTCTCAAAACACTCACAATATAGTATGAAGAGAATGGAGCAAAGTGTGTGAAATCATTCTTCTCATGCCATCTATTTATACTAGAATTTCTCCAAAAAAATTTTCCCAGATAAATAATTTATTTGTTACTCAAATCTTTGCAGATGTGCATAATTGCCCAGATTTTTCTGGCTGTGACTATTTAAGAATGTGCAGAATTATCATGAAATGTGCGCAGAATTGCCTATACTTAGTGCCCACGTGGTGTTTCATTATCTGATAGGTTTCAAGGTTATTTTGTACATTTCAACAATAAATCTGACCATTAGGGCCATAATCGCTCTCCAAAACTTGCTGTTAAAATAAACAAAAATAAAATAATATATCATGCATTTTTAAAACACGTGGTGAAATTGTAATTTTTGAATAATAAGTGATGAATTGTAAAAATAAATAAACTCCAAATAATTTTTTGTATTTTACTCAAATGTTAATGCACACTATTGAATATGTGGAACATACATTGTTGTACAGTACAACCCCCACCCAAGGAGTCAAGGACTATAATTTCTGCCCTTTGGACAGCAAACAATGGAAGTCGGCAAGCGAAAGAAAAAACTCTGAAATGGCCTAAAAAAATTTAATAAATATTTTTCACCAAAAAAATGAAAATGAGAAATGCCAGAAATACAGCCACTCATCTCCGGGGAGGGTCAGAGATCGGGTTCATTTCTATTTCTGCACCTCCAAACTCCCTCATGGTCCTGAATTTCTCAGCTTCCCTTGCAATTTGAATATCTGAAGGTTTATAGTACTCGACAAATGTTTTTACAACAAAGCGAGGAAGTAATCCTGCTACTGTGATACCAAGCAAGCATACCCAAAATAGTCCAGTTCCCATCGTGTGAAAGATAGCCCTGCATAATTATATACGGATTTCAACATGTCAGTATTTGTTCCACAGCAAGATTTTGTTGGATGTATTGTATATTATCAATCAAATAAAAGAATCTCCTCTGTTGCACAAAAAGAGTCCCATTCAAACGTTTTGCAAATATTAAGGATGCATTTCTGTTTCACATTTACCCCTAAACACAATGAATAGTTAGCTTAGTATTGGTGTTTTTCACAAAAAATAATAATAAATAAAAAAAGCGGTGGGTGCATCATAATGAAATTGCAATAGCAACTCGGGAAACTGTTTCACTTTCTACTACAACCAAGAAAACAGGGCCTCTTATTGCAAAGCAAAAATAGACTGACAAATGAGACTCTTTGTGTGGAAAGGGGAGGAGTGTTGTAATTATAAAAAACAATACAGGGAATTAGACTGCAACTCAAAGAAGAGCAGATATCATTGGTGTAAATTTATGGCTAAGCTTAGGCAAAATGAATACTATATGAAGAGTGGAGTTTCTAAGATTTTATTGCCAAAGTGTTATATATGTGTCATGTAATGCACAAGGCATAATCTACAGATCTATGAGATGGTTGATAATTTGTGCCAAGTACGTAGAGGGGTCAAAGTAACAGTCAATGTGACAAACTGCACCGCTACAGATAAAGGTTAACTAACCATATCAAGCCACCTAATTACATAATAAAATGGAACTGAAGAAGTAAAAAAGAATCCTAATGCCTCGTTAGTTCATTAGACTAAGTAAAATTGAAGGGCATTCTCTTTTCCCCGATAGCGAATAACTGTTTTGATTTTCCTTTTTAGATTATTCCCAACCTACAATGAATGTATTATGTAAGCTTATTTTGCTGGGAAAGTACCATTGCCAAGTTATATCCTAAGTAAAGATAAAAAGTTTTAAAAAATGAAAAAGAAATGAAAAAAAAAACTTTTTAAGTCAGGGTGGGGTTGAAGGGGGGCAAGTACAGAATAATATCTATACATCCTATCAGCCAGACCTTGTGGAATGCAGAACCGATGTCTAGATGGAGATGATAGAAATCGTACCAGTAGCCAATTAGCATGGGTATAGCATCAATAACAATGACACAAATCCAAGTCGCAAATATAGATCCCCAAATGGTTGCGTGAGTAATCCAAGTCCACCGAAAGACATCCATGGCCAAGTGTATATTAACCAAAATAACCACTGCAAGTGTCCAAAGATCTCCTATGCTTGAAATATCAACATCTGTTCCCCAATATGGAAAGAGGGCGGGAAAGAAGATTGCCATACTTTGCCACAAAGTATCCACCATTGTAATCCAAAACAATTTTGTGTTGTAGCTTTCTTTTCTCTGCCCAGCCCCATAAAGCTGAGGATACTTCAATAAAGTCATTCTGCTTAGATCCTTGTCAAGAATCGCGACAACTATCGTAGGCAAGGAAGTGTAAATTATTGAATATAACACGCTACTCCATTCATTGATAGCTGTTGTCAAAGTGAAAGCCGTGAACAACACGTACCTGGAGAAAGCACATAAATATGTTACACATTTGTCAGATTACGAATGAATATTTTACACAGAATTTTTTATATTTTTGCAATGTGAAAAAATGGTCATCCTCACATGAAGCGAGTAAGTTGGTCCTACATAGCCACATGCATTAAGACAGTACCTTGCAGAAATAAGGAGTACACTATCTTCTCGGGGAAATAACAATCCCCCATACAAACAGACTGTTACTTTTAGATAAATTTATAAAATTTCCTTTTGTTTTTATATATATATATATTTTTTGTTTTACCCCAAAATTTCAGTTTTCATTGGCTTGAACGTCAACCCTACCGGCCAGCAAAGCCTTGCAAACAAGGTCCACAACATATTTATTAACAAATATTAGCAGCTAAGCATAAATACTATCTATAACAAATAAATCTCAGCATGTCATCTGGCTAGAGGAAACTCACCAAAACAAGACAAGAACCAAGACAGCATTCCTGTAAAAATTATAAAGGATCATGTAGCTCATCCGCTGGTAATTCCAGTGTCCATGGACCAACAGAAGCGGAACCAAGAATCTGAACTGCCCCATTGCAAAATCTGATGCCATCACGGCTTGCCGACCCTCTTGGCCACTAATACCAATTCCCACATCAGCCATTTGGATCATTGAGACATCATTAGCACCTAGAAATCATTTAGAAATTTCTATTACATGAGCAAATCTGGCATAAGATGTGAATATCACTTTTTGCGTTCTGATTATACTCCTTCTGTTCCGCAGAAGGAGTCTTCAAAATTTTAGTGGTGGCGGCATGATAATGTAATCGTATTTAACCAAACCTAATTGATGTTTATTGTAGTAGTGTTATGATATTGTACTCATAATGGTAAATATCAGCATTATACTATCATCAATAAAAAAGGGAACTCTTTTCTTCCAACAAAAGAATTTGACAAATGCGACTGTTATTGTTGAAACAAGAGAGTCTTGAGGTGTGATATAATGGGATAAATAAATCATGCGTACCATCCCCAATAGCGACGGTCATGTCTGACGTCCTCTTTTTTATGAGGGCAACAATTCCTGCTTTCTGCAATGGAGCCACTCGACAACAAAGTACCACAGTACATTTACTGGCTACCTGGAACAGCTGCAAGATCAAGAACAGCTAAACAATCAGAAAAACAGAACAAGTTTGATACACACACACACACACATATATATATATGTGGAGAGAGAGAGAGCATCTACCTGTTCTTCGAGTTCAGTGTCGAGGATATAAACAAGACTTGTTCCATCAATGATCAAGGCAACTTCACCACCAACATCTCCAGAACTCTCAGTGCTGTGTGTAGCACCAGATACAGTCATGACCTTAATCAAGGCATCTTGTAAACAATTTCTACATGATTCTTTAGATTTTTTGTTTATTATAATCTGGGTCATCCTGCTTGTTAAAAGCTTAGAGGAGTAGCCAATTGAAATCGCAGTTTCTTGCTTATCCCCAGTCAAAACCCAAACCTTAATAGCTGCCGTTCTTAAAGACTCAATCGCTTCTGGAACTCCTTGTTGCAGTTTATCTTCAATCCCGGAGGCACCTAATATGCTGAGATTGCTTTCTACATTGCTGGCGACCTTGCGAAGTAGAGCAGCCCTTCCAATTACAGCAGTACTTGCTGCCTCATAAGAAGACTGCCATTGCTCAAATTCGGAGGCACTCAATTCACGCATTCCCACAACAAGGGTCCGCAAACCCATCGAGGAATAAGAGAGAAGGTGGGTTTCTGTTGCACTTGATAATTGCACACTTGAGGATTTATCTATAACATTAAACATGGACGTGTCGGCACCTTTTACAAAAATTTTCACTGTCTTGTCGGGGCACCCTAATATAACTGACATTCTCTTCCGGTCACTATCAAATTCGTGCAATCCCAAAACACTGAACCTGCAAAATCTTGGGGACTTAGCAACTTACAGTAATGATAAGGTTCATATCTATAGGTACATAAGGCATTACTGATACATGTAATAATAAGTAAAACTGTAAAGAGAAGAAAATACAGAAAGAAAGCAAGCATACTCCATGTGTTCCACAAAAAGAGTCGCATTTGGAGCATTTACAAACTTCACGGATGTACTTGGTACCCCTAAATATAATAATTATTTGTTTTGAGGTAGTGGCATGAAAGTGAAATTGTGATATTAAACTTGAGGACATTGTCATTTTATATGAACAAATAAAAACAGAACTCCTTTTGTGGAACAAAAAGACCGGGTCGGGGCCCTCTTCGCAGAACAAAGGGGGTATATGCCAACACATAATTGGACATTAAACTACGAAGGAAATTACTTATCAAAATAATAAATAAATAAAACTATGAAGGAAATTTAACTCTTCCTGGCTACACTACTGAACTAATTATCTTCAACAATGGCCAGCAACATTTAACTAGGGGCGTACGACTAGAATATTGACAATTACCTATAACGAACTAAGATACTACCACTAGCACAGAATCAGGTGGAAGATAAAGTCGACAAGGGATAAAGGAAAAGATTTCAAAATACCTCCGTCTTTCCCCTTGAACATCAATAACTATATGGCCAGAGGTTCGTTCTACTAGCATAAAACCATATGCTGCAGCAGCATAAACCAATGCCTGTTCATCTGGAGATTCTCCCTGATAATCTATCAATTTCTCAGCGGGATCAGAGGTCTCTACTACAATAGGCACAATGGTGTTGCAAGCCGCCAATGCAAGGAAAAAATCATGAACATGCTGGCTTTCACTTGTACTGTTTCCACTTTGTGATATTCGTAAAAGCTCTCGATCAACCTTTACAGTCATCTTTGGCCTCCAAACCTCTCCATCCACTGATAACATATAAGAAAGACAAAATAATATCAGCCAAAAAATATTTTATAAAATAAATAAGTGTGAATTTGATTGGGGGCGAGTAAACAATTGTCGCACCTTGAATGCAGTATCCAGGTTGTTCGACTTGTGAGTCAGTTTTTGAGCCACTGTAATCTACACCCACAATGCTTGCACATTGAAATTCCATTTTGTTCTCAGTCAATGTACCAGTTTTGTCTGAGAATACATACTTTATCTGTCCTAAATCTTCATTTATATTTAAAGCCCTGCACTGGAATCTTGCATTTGAGCTTTCATCATACATTTGTGCATCTTGAATCATAAAGTAGGCCTGACCGACTCGAACAAGCTCCATTGATATGTACAATGCTATAGGGATCATGATCTGGAATACAATTACAGACATGAGGAACGTGAAGAATATCTCCATCCCCCATCCATAGTATTTGTAATCATCGCTTTTTCCATCAGAGAAGTCCTTTTTTCTGTAAAAGGGCATCACATCCAGCTCATCCCTGTGACGCCTCAACCAAACTGCGGCACAAACAGAGACAACTGTACACAAACTAATAAGGAAGGCAGAGAGGAAAATGATCTCCTTGTTCATATGGGTCTCCAGACGACTTCTCTTAGATGGGGCCCCTGAGCTGTTGAGCATTACCTTAGTCTCCCTGCCAGCATAAACTGCAACACCAATGACCCAAGCTGTGTTCTTTAGCATGCAACCTCGTAAAACGATATTAGACGGTCCAAGAGACATTTGCTTCCCATCAATCTCCATATTCGCGTGGAACCCATAAATATTCCTATTGGGCTTCTCACACTTGATAAGTCCACTAATCTTCTCGTTCTCTGGAATCTTTGCAAGGGTCTCTTGCTTTGCATACCGCGTCTTCAAATTTGATTCCCCATCCAAATTAATGGTCAGGATGTAAGCAACCCCAGTTGGGTCACTCGTTGAAAGCAGAACCATATCACATGGAAGAGTTTCATTAGCAAAAACTTTAATAATCTCACCTACCTTAATATCTTTAGATTTCTTTGGTTGAAATTGACCGTTTACCAAGACTGTAGCAAGCCGGTTGTTTTCAATTCGGTCCGACCGATGCCGCCGCCAATCCTCATAGGCATCCTTAATTGCTGTAACTAATAACACAAAGGTCAATGGCAGGAGCGAAGCTGTTCGACCAAACACCGCAAGCTGGGGAAGTTGATTGAGGACAGCAATCACAAGGAAATATATGTAGGCAACTCTGTGAAACTGTTCAAACAGGTTCCTAGGCAGAAACGTTATGATAGAATATTTTGATGTACTAATAGAATTCCCAGCAAATTCAAACTTCTCATTAGTCTTTAGAGGGTCATTTATATAAACTAGCCTAGAATCCTCATCACTGATCTCTTTTTGGGACAAACCCAAGCCTTCTGAATCAGCTCTAGAACCATGCCGCACAGCCCTCGATCCCAAATCAACAAAATTCACCTCCTTGATGGAATTACTAGACGAGGTTTTAGACTGAATGGATGAAACACTATGCAAGGACGACGACTTCAATACTACATCCGGATTTGGGGGATTGTCAATTGGGGCACTTGATTCCATCCTAGAAGAGGATTTTGATAAATCGGCAGCAACTGGAGTATAAGGAAGATCTTGGGTATTTGGGGTTCTAGGTGAAGGGATCAGAAGAGGCCTATAGGCCATGATCTCATGAAGATCACAGCCTTCTTCAGGAGCTCACAATCAGTTTTACTAAATTCATCAAACACCTACTGATCTCAACCCAAACCGCAATAAACACAAACAAAACCAAACAAACCCCAGATCAAATTATGCAGCCAAACAAAATGGGTCTGCAGTTCTTGTCCTAAATTAGTAACCTTTAATCTTTACTTACACAAGAAATACATATAAACAACAACATATGAGTGTATGTAACTGAAGTACTAGAAAGCTATGTGTATGTACGTATGTATAGATTGCTAAACTGGGAAAGGTCAGGACTTACTTGCGGGTACAACAAGGCATTGGGTGAGTATAAGTCGTAATTTGGGACTCGGGTTTAGAGGATTGGAGAACGAGGGAAGAGAAAAATCAAAGGTCAAAGGCAGCATTCTAGAGAGAAGAAGATGGAGATTGATTGCAAATAACTGGAGGGAGTCGTAAT
Organism: Pittosporum tobira; assembly: GCA_032359685.1. Taxonomy (NCBI): domain Eukaryota; kingdom Viridiplantae; phylum Streptophyta; class Magnoliopsida; order Apiales; family Pittosporaceae; genus Pittosporum; species Pittosporum tobira. The sequence goes on from JAUMHB010022212.1 coordinate 8,369, forward strand.
GGGTTGCGACATCAGTTCATGAAAAAAAATTAAGAAAAAGTCATTGGCGTGGGTCTAGAGATGATATGAATTGTCCGTTCTAGAAGGAAATGCTACACAAGAAGCAGATTCGGATGAATTATTCTCTTCAGTCTCCGAAATTGACCGGAAAATGTATTTATTACTGTACGTGGTAAGTCATCTCTTCATTAAATTCACACTAGGATTTGAAAGATTATTAATATTAAACTAGATTATTATCATGTGCAAAACATGCAATTGTTTTAATTATGGTCTAATTTATTTATTTTTTTAATTTTTTTAATAAAAATTACTTATATTTAAGATTATATTATATTTAAATTTTTTGTTATATGATTCTTGTTTAAACAAATTCATTAGAAAAGAATAACTTGAGTACCATTTGTGTCTATTTAGAAAGTTAAATTGAGTTTCTTTTATAAGCAAAAAGATTGCCAAGACCATTTTAAAGATAAATTCTTAGCCCAAACAATGTCCTAACTAATAAGTAGAATAATTAAGTTATTCTATTATTATTATTATTATTATTATTATTATTATTATTATTATTATTATTATTATTATTATTATTATTATTATTATTATTTTCTTGTCATAAAATATAATTTTTAAAAATTCAACACATAGTTAAATATCAAATAGATTTTATATGTATACATATTTAAAAATTTTAGATTGATTCTAAATTAGTAAATTATATATAGATTAGCAAAGATAAATCATTATTACGAATCCTTTAAAGAGGTCTATGTTGTCTAATAAGTTCTAAGTCTAATAGTTAACACCGAAGCCATGAGAGGTTTACACATGATGTGGAGTTATTTTTTTTCCTTATTTATTAAATGAAGATTTGTCCATTTTAAAGCAAGATTGTCTTGCATATTATTGTAGAGCTAATGGTTAATAATTATTAAATGAAGTTTTGTCCCCTTTTAGGAGTCCAAATTTATTGTCCCATCTATTATTTCATGTGTTGTCTCAATTCAATTTAACAATTGTATTCCATATAAAATTTATACTTAATTTTTATAATTAATAAATTAAATGCAATACAACTATTGGATTAAATTTGGAATAACAGACGAGACATAATTTGGGATAGCATATTTTGACTCCCTTTTAGGTGGTATTATCATTTAATCTTTGATTAATTGAATATTAATATATTTTTAAGTTTTGGTAAAACCAATATCACCACTCACTCAAAATAAAAGAAGAGGTGTACGTTGATTTTTAAATTTTTAGTAATAAGTTAACAAATAGATTAGCTTGACTATTTTTTAAAAATTAACATGCAACACTAATCTGTTTTCTAAAATTTATTTATAGAAAAAAAAAAAAAAAAAAACAGATTATTGTCACATATTAATTAATTAAAAAATAGTCAAGCTAAGCCATTAGCTTCCCATTTAAAAGATCTGGGCCGTTAGTTTGTTTCTTTTATAAAAAAAAATAAAAAATTAATTAATTAAAGTTGGACCATTAATTATGAAATTAGTAATAAAAAATTAAGATAGTTTAATACTCTAGAAACAATTGACTAAATTACATTTCCTGCATATTATCATAACTGCAAAGTGCTAATCTTCAGCCTCCTAAAATAGTCTAAATCCCTTTTTCTTTCCTTTGAAAAATCGAAAGGACATGCATTAGTCTTTATACAAAGAATAAAGGAGAAAGACAGAGTGGAGTTTTAGTCGAAAGATGATTAAATTTGAGGTCATGATATTTTTTATTAAATAGAAGTTCAAATTTGATTCTTTTATAGTATATGTTTCTATTTTATTTATCATTTAGGTCAAATTATTTTACAATTATTATAGATTTTAATGGTAATAGTGCATAGTCTTATCTCGTTTATTAAATGAGATTTTTAATTTATTATTATATTATAAAATTAATAATTCTTGTGGGATCCGATACCTAATTAATTTGATATTATTGTAGACGCAAGCTTCCACTCAAGCAAAAGGGAAAAGAAAACGCAGTAAATTTCTAATCGCACAATATAGTAAATTTCTGATCGGACAATATAGTAAGCTTCAGAGATTTTTGGGTCTGCTTGGTTTGTTCCGGTAAAATTGATTATAACTTATTTTTAAAAATTAATTATTTTTTTTATAAATTAAATATAATAATATTATTAATATATTTTAAAAAATTAATTAATAAATATTTTTTTTTAACTCAATTTTTTTTAATTAATAAATAAGTAATAATTTATTCTGAAACAATTACGAGGTCCATCAGTGGCGGCGATTTAGATGATTACGATATAGTAATTGGTTACGTCTTTACATACAGGAATTGAATGAGATTGATTGATATCTTTAATATTGACAATAATGGGTGTGTCTTTTCTGAAGCTGTTTTGGGAAGTTCTATTCTCAAGAGACATACTATTCCAAGATTGTTGTTACAGTTAATAATTGTAGTACAATATATAATTATAACTGGGTGTAAAATGTGAATAAATATTTATATAATTAAATATATATGAGTATTTTAAGCGAGCTAAGGGTATATCTCTTAAAGCATTCATGTTCACGTCTTTTTTTCTTCTTCTAATTGTGATTGTATTGCCTTTCGTATCAGGTATAGTTAATGTTTTAAGGTTTACATTGGTTGTACAATGTGTATGTGTAGCAATAAACCGAGTTGGTAACTTGTCCCACTTATTTTGTTTTATTTTTATAAATAGAGTCAACTCGCTTTGATTAAACCAGTCAACTCAGTTAAGAAATATAAAGTCGAATCAATTGAACTTCAAATGTTTATATATATATATATGGTCAGGATTTATAGTCAAGATTGGTTAGGTATCCAAAATGATGATAGTCGTCTATTTCAAATCTAACGGTGTAGGATGTCCACCTACGCGCTAAAAAATATTCAAGAGTGCGTAACAATTTTTAGTACGTATGTGAAATGATAGATTTGCCCTCAGTTTTTTTGTCTTCTAGTACTTACACGCTAAAAATTATGGTATGTATGCACTATAAATAATAGCGCATAGCCACATCTATCCTAAGTGATATAGTTAATAGCTTAATACATGACAAGTCTTGAGGTCGATTCTTGGTCGTGTACATACCATAATTTTTAGTACATACATATCAATTTTTTTTCCACGTATTTGAATAATTTTAGCGCGTAGCCTATTATCTTAATTAATTATATACCGTTAGATATGAAATAAATAATTACGATCATTTTGGTTAAATAGCCAATTTTGGCTATGAATCTTGACTGTCTCTCTGAGAGGGGGGGGGGGGGGGGGGGGGGGG
>JAUMHB010022212.1:11686-25774 GCA_032359685.1 Pittosporum tobira
CCCCCCCCCCCCCCCCGCCGAGATGCCTATATTATCTTGATTAATCTTATACTGTTGGATATTATTTTAGCTAGATAGCCAATTTTGACTATAAAGCATGACCCTATAGACAGGTAGGCAGATAGGCAGGCAGGCAGACAGACAGAGAGAGAGACAGATAGATAGATACCTACTCAATGTGTAAACACTAAAAATAAAGACTAAAGTTCATTTCACGCTCCAAATTGGGTACCATCGATTATCTAGAATGTTAAATTTTTGTTTATGATTTGGTGCATCTTAAAGTTCTTATTTCACTTTTATGTGAACCCTGCGATTTTATGTCATGAATGATGTATTTGAGCACCAATTGTCCCTATATACAAAGCTCTATCCTCATCAGAAATGTGTTAGAAAACCGTCAAGCAGTGGCTTAATTTTCTCCAAAATAGTTTCTCTCTCAAGTGTAAACACTAAAAATAAAGACTAAAGTTCGTTTCACACTCCAAATTGTGTACCATCGATTATCTAGAATGTTAAATTTTTGTTTATGATCTGGTGCATCTTAAAGTTCTTTTTTCATTTTCATGTGAACCTTGCAATTTTATGTCATGAATGATGTATTTGAGCACCAATTGTCCCTATATAAAAAGCTCTATCCTCATCAAAAATGTGTTAGAAAACCATCAAGTAGTGGCTTAATTTTCTCCAAAATAGTTTCTCTCTCTAGTTTTTGTAAGTATATTGAAATCTTGCTCTTTTTTCTTTATCTTTTAATATAGTTACATTCAAGTAAAGTATTGTTGAAGAAAGTTGTTACTTTATACTTTTCTTTCATATTTTAGTTTAGTTAAATTTCATTTAAATAGTTTGTCTTAATTTTTATTATCTTGTTCAAAATTTTTTTATCACTTATTTATTTTATGCAATTAATTATAGCTTTGTTTTTATTTATTTATAATTACATTATGGTTAACTAAATCCTCCGATCTAGGAGGATGATGTAGCTAAATATATCATGAAAATTATTATTCTTCTCTAATATTAATGTTTTAACGTTTATTGGTTTTGCCTTCATATTTCACTATTGAAATACCTTTGTGTAAGTTCTTACATGGATGAAAAGGTTTTGATAGTTCATAGTTGAACTTGAATTTTTCGTGGTCTATGCTTATCCAATTCACATATAAGAATTGCTACCTTAAAGGGAAGAGAGACAAAACCAAAAAGATAAAATTATTTTAATAAAAAGTTCAATTTTATGAATTATGTACACTTAGTCGTGGCATAATTTGAGTCAAAAATTAGAGAAAATAATAGTTGTTGTGAGTGTTGTTTAGTGGATTAAAAAGCTAGATCTATCTCTTAATATTAATTTACGTTTTTAGTTCCTAGTTTATTGTTTAGTTTAATCAATTATCCATCCATCTTTTATTTCTAATTCTCCTAAAATTAATTCTAAGGATGTTAAAAAATGAAACTACTCTCTGTGGATTAACATGTACTTGCCAGAGTCTTTAATAGACACTATGCACTTATAGTTATTAAAAAAATTTCATATCATTTGTTGTTATTGATCTCCATGAGAATCAATAATGAGGGATGGATGGTGAGAGGTGTATAATCTTCTTTCCTTCTAGCTCACTTCTCAGAGTTCATGTTGTAGTTATTGCAGTCTCCTTGCCTTTTAGAGTGGTGAAAGTCATCTTCTCTATACTTAGCTCATTTGGCTCTTTCTTCTTCTTTGACATGTGGTCGGTCTCATATAATGAATGAAATCTTAGATCATCTATCACTTATAAGACAACTTAATTTGAATTTTTCAATTGTCATCCCTTTAGGAGAGGTAGGTTAAATTTCTTAAATTGTCGCTCACGCTCAGTGCTCGACCTTTTCGACTGTGGTTCCGTTTAAAGAGCTACCTAGGTTTCTTAGATTGTCTTTGTCTGGATGATGCTTAATTTGTTCAGTTGTCATCTTTTTGAAGTATTGGGTTAGATTTCATAGTTCATCTTCGATGGAGTGTGAATTAATTTGTTTGGATTGTCTTTCCCACATAAGACACTAGTGTTACGACCAACAAATAGGTGGATCACAGTTCTGGATCGAGTGGTAATAATTGTGACGCCCTGGTTCGTACACCCAGTGAACTGGTTGTGACGCCCCCAAATTTCCACCTCTGAATTCTCGTGGAAACTGGGTCGTCAGATATCATCTCAGCATACTGAGTTGCCAATGTTTGACAGCTTACCCTATTATATCTTACAATGATCTCACATACGAATGAATAAACACACAGTAGAAGCCTAAAACTTAATTTAATAATTAAGGTCTTACAATAACAGGGTTTTAAGTACGAATAGAAGTCGTACAAAGTTCGATTACACATTACAAGTTAGACAAATCCAGGAACATCTTAGTAGTAGTCTACTTTACTCTTCCCTTTCGAGGTTTTGCCTCGCTCAACTGCTTCTGGAAGGTTTATAAAACATAGCAAGAATGAGCGATAGGTGCTCAGCAAGAAATTATTCTATTTTGAATAAAATGACCTTCTAGTCAAAAAGATAAAATGTTATGGTTTTGAGTCATTAAAATTTTAATATTTGAATTCACGAGTTAATATGAATTCCATCAACGCATGCATGATATACAAGTAAATGTCATATCATGCCATTCAACATTTAACATTTTGAATAATTGAACACCAATTGGTGGCATTTTTGCCCAACACTTAGTCATTTTGTCATCCTTGACACACAGTCAAGTTTAACAACTCGTGCCCGTATACGTCACAACTACATGACTTAACCATGTAGGGTCCCGGTACACGGGTCTTTAGCTATGTTCAATATTCGATCTCAAAATTATCATAAATCATGTGAAAGTGATAAAGACTTCAACAATGTGGCATGCTTATACATGGTAGATATGCGTAATCATTTTAAACAAGTTCAAGAATTTAACTTGAAGCAATAAATAATGTACCAACAATTAAATTTGTATGATCATGGCAAATACATATATCAGAATTTAAATCATACATATTAATAGCTGAAATAAATGGCATGCATAAGTGAACAATAACTTATACATAAGTGGGGAATAATAAACTTGCATGCATAAGTGAACAATATCTTATACATAGAGGCGGAGAGTAATACTTGCCTTAATAACGCTTCCTAAACTTCCCACGTGACGCGTTTTGCGATTGTAGGCTTTCCTTGCCCTCTCACGTACGTTCCTATAATAACAACGGCCTATCATTAGTATCGTTGTTTTAAAATAGGTCACTCACTCTCAAAATAAACCTAAGCATTTTGGAGTTTTTCCTAATTTTAAAGTGACATAAACGCACACAAAATCCTAAGGGCAAAATTGTCATTACTTGATAATTTGCCATTTAACTCATTCCTTCCAATTTATTCCTCGTATTTATCTTGGGATATTCTTAACCTTAAAATACTTCATTGGATCATTGTTCGGGTATAAAAAGGAATATAACATTCATGTATGTAAAAAATATACGATATTTAAAATAATAAATATGATGTGTGAACACATCGAACTGATATTTAAATCATTTAAAAAAGAATTAAAATAATATTCCTTAAATATTCTAATTTATTATCTGAATAAAAGAATTTTGTTGAGTACGATATTTTCTAATTTAAGAAAATTAAATTTCCAAGTTAAAAATAATTTTAACATGTTCTTTACTAAATTTTTCAACTCAATGACATTGTTGTAAATAAGGGGTAAGTGTCAGTTTTGTAAATAGTGCAACAGTGGCATTTCTGTAAATATGCTGCAGTGGCATTTTTGTAAATATGTTGCAGTGGCATTTTTGTAATTATGCCCTAAGGGCAGTTTAGTAATTTACTACAGAGGGATATTTTGGTAAAATACACAGAAGGGTATTTTTGTCTTTTAGGCAGAAGGGTATTTTGGTAGCTATGCCTTCAGGGGTATTTTAGTAATTTAACCTTTTTGAAAATTATGGTAACAATAATAATCATGAGAAAATAATAATAACAAAATTGAAATAATTTTAGTCAAACAACGGCTGACCGAGTCAACTATCGGCTAGCTGACCAGTCGACCATTTCTTTTGCATCTTTGCCGTCAGATTAGACCAGTCGGTCGCGTTAGCAGACTGGCCGGTCGGCATTCAAGGCAGAGATCGACACTAACTGGTCGATCGGGGTAACAGTCCACCAAGTCGACCATTGGTTGGTCGGTCTGGTCGGTCCCTTCCCGAATCTGACTACCTGGTCGCCTATGGCAGTGGCCCGCAGATCGGGTGGTCGGTCAAAAGCTAGTAGACCACGTCAACCATTGACTGGTCGGCTGATCAGTCCCTTCTCCTTCACCTCTGGTCCACCGGACTGATAGGCTGGCCAGTCGACCGGCTTGGTAGTCGTCGGCAGTGGGCTGCCAAAGCCACATACACACACTGAATCAAAAGGTAAACTCAGTTTTGTGGCAAAGGGATTGATGGAACATCGAATCTCACTATCCCCGTGACTTGAAACGTCAAGAACAGGGAGACCATGTTCATCGTCCTCCGTTCCGGCCAAGAAGCCATCACCGGTGGCCACAAGCTCGTCGAAAAATTTAAACAGACTTTAAAACATCATGAAAAATTCGATTGGAAGGTACCAAAATGATCCTTGCAACTGCAGGAATCCATTGGACCCTCCAATCGACTCAAACACATTCGATTCGAGCCCAAAAATCTAATCTTTAGTCAAGAACACGCTGGAAGCAGGCCGACTGTAAATCGACCTTAAAAAGCTCGGCTCTTGATGGCCTTAATCGATTGGAGGCTTAAATCGATTCTAAGAAACTCTTAGATGCTATTCTAATCATCAATTAACAAAAACGAATGTAAAAATGGGAATTTTGAATTTTTGCTCACCAAGAACAAAGAAAAAAATTGCAGACTTTTGCTCGGCTTAATGGTGACTTAGGGTTCGATGGCACTGTGCTTTATGGATGACTTACAACATCTAGTACCACCAATTGATACAAGAAAAGGATTGGTGACGGATTTGGCAAAATTTCAAAGGCTGTAGAAAGTTTGGGGGAAAAGAGAAAAAAGAGAAATGGGGAAAAGAAAAAAGAAAAAAAAAAGGAGAAAAATGAGGAAAGGACAAAAGGTCTGGGGGCATGCGCGTCAATGGGCCCCACCTGGTCAACTGGGTTGAAAATTCAAAATTCAAAATTCAAACTGCTGTTTTGCTTCAATTTATGAATCGACTAATTTAATAATGAAATAATAATTTAAAAAATCAAAATAAAAAAATACAATATTATATTATATCCCTACGCTTTGGCATGCTGCGATTTTAATGGCGCTATCCGTTTTCCATACGACGCTCCGGTCAAAAAGTTAACTTTGGACTAAGTCAAACTGAAAATCTGGCGGCGTTTCAATTTACTATTTATCTGCGCTGATTCCAGATCTTTGATCGTTTTATGATTTTGAACACCTTTTAACTTTCGGGTCAAAATAACCAAAATGTCACTGGCATGACATTTGTCAGAATAACCAAAATGCCCTTGAGAATAACATTCTTATTTTAATTCGATTATGTGATATAACGATGCAGAGAATAATTCTATTAAACATCATACAGGAGAGTTTTATATTATTAATCGTTCATTAATAAATTTGGGTTCTCACACTGGTCGTCAAAAATATATTTTCTTATTCCCACTTATTTATTATATTGCAGCAGACGAAAAACATGATGCAAGTTAAAATAATATTTATTATAAAATTTAAATATGACAACTTACTCCAAAACTCCTTTCACCTCGGGCTAGACAAATTCCCAGTACTGTCTCGACGTCTTGCTTGTTCTATTAATTAACTGCAAAAATATTTCAACATGGCAAGAATAAGCAACTAATGCTCAACAAGTACATATTTTTAAACATTAGAACACATGACTTTTAAATGAAACAATTTAGAAAAATATTTTCAATGCATTTCATAATATAAATCATTTCTTGAAAACATACAATTCCCCTAATCTCTACTGTTCTCATGAAAACATGCAATGCACTTGACCCTTAAATTTCTCGTCTTACATTTGATTTCTCATTCACCCAGTCTGTTCTATAGACTGAAGCCTTAGAGTATTGATTCACCCAACTTATTCATTGACTGAACCCTTTTTATTCTTATTATTATTTGTTCTTTCCCTAGCATGCATAAAGCAAATACTTTTGAAAACCTTTACCAAAATTAAATATAGCCTATTATACTCATGGAAACATTTCATGCATTCATGACTTTGAATTCCATTTCATACATTCATGACATTCAATTCTATTTCATACATTCATGACATTCAATTCTATGTGCAAAAAAAACAATAATTGTATGTAAAGGAGGGGCGGAAGATGCACTTGCCTTGCTGTGTTTTAGACTTACTCCCAAGAATAGGCTTTTCGTTCCTTGCCTCCATTTTGTTTCGGTTCTCATTTTCGTCTTCATGTCCGTTTCCTTCGTTTTCACTCTAATTAAACTCAGGTCATTTTCTGAACTTTAAATAGGTTCCTTAAATTTGATGATTCCAAGCTATGTTCCAAGCTTCACCTTACTATGTCATTTTGCACTTATTTTCCTTGGCTTTCAATGGAAGTATCATCCTTAATCTTGTGATGAAGTTGTTAAATATGGCTAGGGTTAGGGTTTGATGGCCTTAACCCCTTTTGATTTTGCTTGGTAGGGTTTGAAAGTTCTTGACTTTTGCTAGGGTTTGAATTTCCTTCTTGACTTTCTCTCTCTATCTTTCTTCTTCTCTCTTCCTTCCTCTTTTTGGTGTGAATGAGGCCTTCAAATTTTCTAAATTTACCTTATAAAAGAGAAAGAAAAAAAAATCTTGCTTGTGAAATATCTATTTTGCCCTTTGATATGTTTGAAGAAACCATAAGAGTTTGACACCTCAAGGGCATTTTAGTCATTTCACATATTTATTTGTAAATTACTATTTCTTTCCCTAAGGTTTGGATGAAATAATTCTTAAGCCCTCTCTCTTTTCAAAATTTCAACCATATCCCCCTTTTTGGCGTAGTCTTTCATTTTAGCCCCACTTTAACCTCCCATAATTTGTCTTAGCCTATATTCAAACTACTTTTGATCCATTTCTTATTGAGAACTTAATTAGATAATTCAACTTGGGTCGGCTACAAAAATATACTTTTATATTGCCTTAAAAATTAATAAACTTCGGGCCTCCCTTTTTGTTTTCAAAATTTGGCCATGCACGAAAATGTGCTTGATCCATTTCTTCAATTCCTCTTTAATCCATACTTAATTTAATCTAACCCAACTTAAGTTTCTTTTGATCTATATTTTCATCCAATTCCAAAACCGAGTTAATTTGGCCATAACTTTGCTAAATACTCTTACTTCTTGGGCCACTTCCGTCTTCAATATTTCGGCCAAAGAGGCTTTTCGGTTTTGTTTGTTTTCAAACTTTTTTTAATCCACAATCTAAATTTGCTTTAACCCAACCTCATTAGTCCAATTACAATATAACCGATCCATAATTCATTCACATCTTATTCACCATTCTTAATTCATTTCTTGCTTAATGGTTGGCTAAATAAAATTTCTAGAACCGTCTATACATTGCTTCTCTTAAGTTCCAGCTCAACGAAACTTAATTATATATACTTAGGAGATTCTTGTATACCCTTGCTGATAAGAGCTATTCAGTACTTAATATTTTAATATCTTTTGCTCTTGATTTATCAATATTTCCTTAAAAAGCTCAATCAAACATGCACTAATTGTTATATTTTTAGTTTGGATTACTACTCTTTGTTGGGCTTTGTTTTGTAGGTTTTTGGACCTATTTTCGTACAAATATGGGCTTTGAATTGACAAAAAACGAATCCGGACTGAAAAGGGGCAAAACTGTAATTAAAAGATCAAAGGGATAAACTCCAGCAACTCACACAGCCGTAGGGAGTGCCACGAGCAGACCGTAGGAGATAGCCGCATGCAGTTTTTTGAGTTATGCTCCGATTCTAAAAAGGGGATTCGATCCAGATCATTCATGCATGAATTTGAGCTAGATTCAGATTGTATATATGGTCCTATAAATAGCCTAGATCTAAAACCAATTGATCTACCTTTTAACATAATTCATAGCTAGTAGAATAGTAGTAGTATTTGTAGACAAGTGCTTGATGGAGGTTTTTCATACAAGGTGAATGCTTTTCATACGAGTAACTTTATGGGTTCTATTGCTCTAAACTCTTATATTTTCTTATTTAATATAATTATGTTCTAATTTTCTTTGTGCTAAGATTAAATGGATCCTGCCCATGATTAATTAGATTACCGTTTTAACATGCTTTTATGTGAGTTTATTATGTTGCGAGTTATGTTTCATGCTCTTAATGCCTCTAGATATCTGGCTAATGTTTAGATGAATTTTGTCACATAGTTTAAGTACCAAGAGGAGAAGACTAGTGAGAGCTCATGTGAAACATAACCACAAATTAAATTTAGCTAGAGATAGTCTAAGTTATTTGGTTAGTCAATCCAGGAATTTTCACAAAACTTAATACTCGTCATATTAATTAAATTTCACATGGAGAATATGGGGTTAATAATTGAAGTAGAGGGCTATAACTAGAGATATAGTAGCAACTAATTTAAGTAAATTCCACTATCACAACAGAATAAATTCCATAACTTGTATGATAAACCAATTTATCTGATTATGAATGGGTAGGTAAAGTCAAAATCTTAGCACGCTTTCTTATTATTGATTAAAATCTTAAATTTATTATTTTAGTTTATTTAGTAATTAATTAGTTTTCTTAATTAAAAACCAAAACTTTTATTACTCAACTTAGATAAGATAAAGAATAGTCAAAGTTGGTAAATAATTGATTTCAATCCTTGTGGGAATGATATTTTTATTATTACAATCTGATTGGTGTACACTTGCACTTCTCACCGATAAAGTTTTTGGCACCGTTGTCGGGGATTGAAAATTTTTAGTTATTATCAATATTGAAATTTTTTTTCTTAATCTAATAATTTTTCCTTTATTATTCTATTGAAATTGTGTAGATCTGATCATTTACGTCTAGATTTGGTGTATGCAAAGACGACGTCAAGGAGAAAATCTAGAGCGATTTGACCAGGATCCCGAAAGAATGCTACATTAGTGAAAAAGGGAACAAAGTCAAGATAAAAGGAAATCAAGATTCAAGCTTTTGACTACACCAAAACAACACGAGGACGTTACAATGGGGGTTAAGAATGAGAACGTTGTGATTGAAAGAAAAACTAATAGGGATTTATCTGTCTTATCCTTACAAGATTGCATGTCAAGCATAATCCGCCTGGCGACTCAGGTAAACAATTTTGTACTAAAGCCAGGTTTAATACAGATACTCCAAAGCTCGGAACTTTTCCATAAACTACCCAACGAGGACCCAAATCTCCACCTCAATAATTTCCTGGAGATATGCGACATATTCAAGTTTAAAGATGTGTCTACCGATGCTATCCGTTTAAGGCTATTCCCTTTCTCTCCTTGAGAAAAAGTAAAGGGTTGGTTAACTTCATTACATGCAGGGTTGATTCGAACATGGGACGAGATGGTACAAAAGTTTCTAATAAGATATTTTCCACCATCCAAATCAGCAAAGATGCATAATGATATAAATACATTCACACAAATTGCTGGTGAGTCATTATATGAAGCGTGGGAAAGATTCAAGGAACTACTGAGGATATGCCCACACCATAGCCTGCCGCTTTGGATGCAAGTGCAGATATTTTACAATGGAATCAATTTAAGTTTTAGAAGCACAATTGATACCACGACAGGAGGAAGCATCAATAACAAATCACCCGATGAAGCTTTCCAGTTAATGGAATAGATGACATCAAATAACATCTACTGGCCATCGGAATTATATCAACCAAGGAGGACAAACGGAGTTCATGAGGTAGGGGAGATATCCGAACTAAAATCTCGAAAAGCATAGCTTACACAAATGATCGGTTCTCAAATGGGTAATATATCGAAAGTCCAAAGCATCACCTATGATTTCTGCCAAGGAAACCATGACAGTTTGGACTGTCAAGCCGAAAATACCTTTGCCCCTTCTAATGAAAATGCCAACTACATATCTAACTATGGGTGGACTCAAAACTTTTCAAATAACAATAACCCCTATTCAAATACTTATAATCCAGGATGGCGAAACCACCTTAATCTACAATGGGGGAATCAAAACCAGTAAGTCCAAAAGGCATCACAGTTAGAGAGACCACCTGCAACTCTAGAAGACATAATGAGGCAACTAGACCAGAGGATGCAGATGATGGAGACAAGTTTAAGCTGAACAATGCATGAGACAACGCAAGAGACTATTAAGAGCACCAATACAAGACTCAACCATCAGGAAGCTGCTTTTAAAAATCTCGAAAAACAAGTTGGCCAACTTGCACAACAAATGTCTGAACGACAACATTGATCTCTTCCAAACAACACCGAGAAGAACCTTATGGAAAGTGCAAGGGCTACTGAACTAAGAAGCATCAAAACACTAGAAGCACCGATAGCTAATAACCATGAACAAGGGACAAGTGAAGGTCGTGGGAAGGTTTCTAAAGATAAAAACGACAAAGAAAATGAGGAAATTCCAAAGATTACAGCAACCTCCTTTAAAGATAGAGAAACAGTGGAGCCCAATCCAAACCCATACACTCCACCCATTTTATATCCCGAGAGGTTGGTAAAGAAGGAGAAGGTGGATACGCAACAATTTTCTAGATTTGTGGAGATGCTAAAGAAATTACAAATTAATCTCCTATTCATTGATATATTAACTCAAATGCCAAACTATGCAAGATTTCTAAAGGCTATTTTGGCCAATAAACGAACATTGGAAGATGGCGAGATGGTGAAACTAAATGAGGAGTGTTCAGCCCTTCTCCAAAATAAATTGCCTCCTAAAGTCAAAGCCCCTGGTAGTTTCACTATTTCGTGTCAGATTGGGGACGTCCACTTCGATAAGACATTATGTGACCTTGGAGCAAGCATTAACTTAATGCCCTATTCAGTATTTGAGAAGTTAAGAGTCGGCCAGGTCAAGAATACGACAGTATCCCTCCAACTCGCAGATAGATCTATCAAATGGCCTAAGGGTATTGTAGATAATGTTTTAAACAAAGTAGATAAGTTCGTGTTCCCCGCTGATTTCATTGTACTCGAGATGGAATAAGATATTGAAGTCCCCATCATTTTGGGGAGACCTTTCCTAGCCATAAGAGGAGTTCTCATTGATGTACAACAAGGTAAATTGGTACTTAGATTGGGGGAGAGCGAGTCACTTTCGATGTCTTAAAAGCCATGAAGCATCCAAGTCATGTTAACGAATGCTGGCAAATTGATGATGTCAAGACGAACATGGAGAGTATATTCCAGCTCACATCACAGGATGATCCATTACTGACAATTCTGACTCACTTAATTGAAGAGGGAATAAGGTGCAATGAAATAGACGAGAAAATTCAATTCTTAAAAGAAAATAAAACATGGTTAAAATCCTTCGAGCCACCATATGGAGAGCTAACAAAGGAAGGACCTACACCAAAACCGTCAGTGGAAGAATCACCTACTTTGGAGCTCAAACAATTACTTGCTCACATTAAGTATGCTTTTTTTGGGAGTTTGTCTTCTCTGCCCGTGATTATTTCCTCTTCATTAACAATCGAGATGGAAGAGAAACTACTTTGAGTCTTAAGAGAGCACAAAAGAGCAATTAGATGGACCATCGCTGATATTAAGGGAATTAGTCCTTCACAATGCATGCACAAGATTATGATGGAGGAAGCACATAAACCAACCATCTAACCACAATGAAGACTCAATCCAAAGATGTAAGAGATAATCAAAGCAGAAGTAATTAAACTACTGGATGCAGGCATCATTTTTTTGATTTCAGACAATACATGGGTGAGCCCAGTACAAGTCGTTCCAAAGAAAGGCGGTATGACTGTAATCCCCAATGAAGATAATGAGTTTATTCCCACACGAACTATTACAAGGTGGCGAGTATGCATCGACTATAGAAAGTTGAATGAGGCTATATGGAAAAACCACTTCCCTCTGCCATTTATTGACTAAATGCTCGAGAGGCTTGTCGGGTTTAAGTACTATTGTTTTTTAGATGGATATTCAGGATACTTTCAGATTTCCATCACTTCAGAAGATCAAGAGAAGACAACCTTTACATATCCATACGGTACCTTCGCATACAGAAGAATGTAGTTCGGTTTATGCAATGCTCCAGCCACTTTCCAAAGATATATGGTAGCTATATTCTCAGATCTAATGGAAAAGTGCATTGAAGTCTTCATGGATGATTTTTCTGTATTCGGATCTTCTTTCGATGCATGCCTGAATAATTTGGAGCTGGTTCTCAAAAGATGTGAAGAGACTAATTTAAATTAGGAAAAATGTCACTTCATGGTTAACGAAGGAATTGTATTGGGCCATAAAATCTCTGAAAAAGGCATTGAGGTAGATCGAGCGAAGATCAAAGTAATATCTGATCTACCCCCACCAACATCGGTTAAGTTACTTTGTGAATTCTTGTGGTGGTTTTTATCGCAGATTTATTAAAGACTTCTCAAAGATCACTAGACCTCTTTTTACGTTACTAGAAAAGGATGCCAAGTTTGAGTTTAATGAAGATTGTTGAAAGGCTTTTTATTTTTTAAAGAAAAAGTTGGTTTCTACACCAATAATGACATCCCCTGACTAGACCATACCATTTGAGATAATGTAAGACGCTAGCAATACTTCTATCGGGGCTGTTCGGGGTCAACGGAAGGACAAATTTTTTTGACCAATCTATTACGCTAGTAGGACGTTGACAGGAGCGCAGTTAAATTATGCCACCACAGAGAAAGAGCTTCTGGCCATAGTGTTTGCTTTTGAAAAACTTCGATCTTATCTCATTAGCTCAAAGGTAATTGAATTCACTGATCATGTGGCTTTGAAGTATTTACTTCAAAAGAAGGATTCCAAGCCCCGACGAATCCGATGGATCCTTTTATTTTAAGAATTTTATGTGAAAATAAGGGACAAGAAAAGCACTGAAAAACTAGTGGCTGATCACTTAAGTCGACTTCCAAATGCTCCCAAAGTCTCTAAATCGATACGAGAAAACTTCTCGGATGAAACACTGTTTGCTACCCGGATAACATCCCCATGGTATGCCGACATTGTTAATTATCTAGTAGGTAAAGTATTACCCCCTGACTTATCCTTTCAACAAAAGAAATGATTCTTCTCTAAGCTTAAGTATTATTTGTGGCATGAGCTATATTTGTTCAAAACATGTTCCGACGGGATAATTAAAAGATTTGTAGTTCACGAGGAGATTGCAAACATTCTTTACCATTGCCACGATGGACCAGCCGGAGGACACTTTGGTGCCAACAAAAGACTCGTTAAAGTTCTATAATCTATTGGCCTACAATATTCAAGGATGCGGTGCTGTATGTTAAAGCTTGTGATCGATGCCAAAGTATGGGGAATATCTCAAAGAGGAATGAGATGCCCTCAAATAACATCACAAAATGCTAGTTATTTGATGTATGGGGTGTCGATTTTATAAGTCCCTTTCCTCCTTTATACGGGAATGCATAGATCCTAGTCATTGTGGAGTTTGTCTCTAAATGAGTGGAAGCGATTACTCTCCCCACTTGCAAAGCAAAGAACGTGGTTAAATTTTTGAGTAAGAATATCTTTACCTGATTCAGTGCACCATGGGCAATAATTAGTGATAATGGTACACATTTTATCAATAAACAATTCGCATCACTATTACAAAAGTATGGCGTTATGATAAGAGCTATTTTGTACTTAATATTTTAATATTTTTTTCTACTAATTTATCAATATTTGCTTAAAAAGCTCAATCAAATATGCAATAATTGTTATATATTTAGTTTGGATCACTACTCTTTGTTTGTGCTTTATTTTGTAGGTTTTTGGGCCTATTTGGTGCAAATTTGGGCTTGGAATGGACAAGGGGCAAATCATAATCAAA
>JAUMHB010022223.1:0-25762 GCA_032359685.1 Pittosporum tobira
TTAGGGCATCAAAAGTCGTCCGGCGAATATTAGTGGGGTCCACACGTTTTCAGTTGTGGGGTCCACAAATACTTTGCAGCGTTCCGCACGTGAATAATATTGCCTAACTTTAACGTTGACATTCTTTTTGTCGAGAACCAATAATTTTATTTAGTACCTCAAAATATCATATTTATAAAGTTAAAATATTGAGTTCTTACAATCTTAACTACTAATTAGTCCAAACACCAAACATTGTCTGGGCTAGATGAAAATTTTTAACATATTATTTTATATTTTTCTATAAGACTTCCGACATTGTGCAATTTTTTTAATATATTGCTTATATTTTTTTAATACTTTTTATGGTTGATTCTTCCTACTTGCCTTGGCATTCTATTTTT
The DNA here is from genome assembly GCA_032359685.1 of Pittosporum tobira. Taxonomy (NCBI): domain Eukaryota; kingdom Viridiplantae; phylum Streptophyta; class Magnoliopsida; order Apiales; family Pittosporaceae; genus Pittosporum; species Pittosporum tobira. Next base: position 384 of record JAUMHB010022223.1, read on the forward strand.
TCATGATACATTAATTATTGTTTTAGTTCATGTTCATATGAAAACGTATGCATAAACGAACTTATACCTATGAAACCATAATGATATGTGACTTTCCAGCATCTGATAATTAAACTATAAATGTAAAGACTGATTAAAAAAATAAACTTAGTTTGCATAAAATTTGACTCATGTTGCATACTTAAAATCTCTACATCCGAGTTAACTCAATGAATGAACAAAAAAAACCGTGTGACTCATACCAACAAACTTGGTATTTGTAGATTTATATAATATATTGATTTAGTTGTCGATTGATAAGTAGTTTGGATTGTAGTAAGTATTTTTTAATTTTTTAATCACATTTAATGAGTTTAATCTAAATTAAGTTTAAGTTTGGATTTTTTGAAATTTATAAAATTGAGTTGATTTGGTAATTGAACCAAAATAGACTTATTGTTTATCTATTTATATTATATATTGATTGATATTGATATATTTCTAATTTAAGTTTATACATAACTCTGTCCGAGTTTTAAATTTAAAGATTTTGCAACTAAGTCAATTCGATAATTAAATCAAATAGACTCAATATTTGTCTCTTTATATATATATATATATAAAATTGCACCTAGAACAAATATATTTTCATAAAATTTGTTTATTTTTTAAATAAAATTATTTTTGTGAACGAAGATAATTATATATTAGTATTCAATATACATATTGTATATTGTAGTTTTAGCTAGAGGTGGAGTAAATAGTACAGTAATAATCATATAACATAAATCAAGCAATAACATGACTTAGATATGACAGCGTATGAATCTGTATTAGCTTGAAGTGATTGATTGATATTGACATTTGATATTCGTGTAATTAGTGGTCATTGTTAACAATGGAAGTCTTATTCAGAATCACATATCGGATTGTTTACGTAATAAATAAGTAAGTTGTAGACCTGGAATATTTGAAATTAAGATGACATAAAAGCGTGGCAAGGAAGTAAAGGAACTGAGCAGTGCTTCTATGAAGGTCAACAATTACAAAGAAATGCAGTCAGAAGTGAGAACATACTCGCTTGAATGGCCCAAAGTCCCATCTTTGAAATTTGAATGTGGTCCATGTATCTCTCCCTCCCTTCTCTCCATTGTATTTTGCATTTTGATCCGTTTACTAATTTATCTTTAATTTTGGTGATAAAAATTGTACTCCATCAATTATAAAATTTTTAGAAAAAAGACGATATCCTTAACATTAATAGAAAGATACGACATAATATTCAATTTAATTTAACATATAGAACATATTTCATGTCACTTTATAGTCTACTCAACTCAATTACGTATTTTATGACTTTATAGTCTACACAAGAAGTATATAGTATTACGTATATCTTTAAAAATGGAATAGATGTATAATAAATAACTATTTCTAAGTTTGGGTGAGGGGGGAGTATGTCCTTGTTCTTCTGTCAAATATACTTTGATGTTCCCGGTGCCGTAGAATTAGTTAATATTGATTTATCATGTCAGCGGTTGCATGTATCAAGCCGTCAAAGCAAATAATACATGGTCAAAGTTCCTATATGAATAATGTTGGTTATAGATCTCTTCTAAAAGCTAAAGGAGCATTTTTCATTTCAAAAATGATGGGGAAACTGGAATTAATGCAGAATTTCAATACTAATCCACGAAGAAAACTAAGTTAGATTCAGGTGTGAAAGAGATAAGAAAATCCAAAAAATGGCGCTTGAAAATAATGCCTTAAAACTGTTGCCTCGATTTTTTCTGACATGGGTTCCAAAGTTTCTAATTCGATCTGTAACGAGGTTATGTGGACTGGGAATATTAATATGTTACAATTGTCATATATAGGCATGTTCTGCCGGGTATAATACTAATGCATACATCGCTATATTAATTATAATTGCACTTTAGAATTAATGAATTAAAATTAATTCATTAAATCCTTTACACTATTATTATCTTGCAATAAACCCATCTACATTAATATCCATAAATATATGTAGGAAATAAATACTGTTAACCTATTATATTTATTTCTTATATCCTTAAGTACATAATTTATAAGCTTTTGATTACTAATTGATTTAACAATTAAATCAAGTAATATACATTACTAAAATACTTGGCCAAGTTATTGGCCAAGTTTTAAGTGATCAATCAATAAATTATCTCAAGAGGATATTAATATAAAATTTGTAGAATTCCATCTTGAAAATAAATGTTCCTAATATTATAATATATGTTAACCGATACATCGTGATATTGATTATATAAAATAAAATCTCACTCATTGATATACTCATTAATATATCAAAGAGACATACACTAAAATATTAAGTTCATTATTTTCTCATGATTTAGAGTCATTACATATTACTAGCAATGAAAAAATTATTTATTATAACGGTTTTTAAATAAATAATTTCTCATAACGATCATGTTCTATGTATTAAAAAATACATTGATATATTAGATTAAAGTCTCCACTGAACATGGCTAAGACAATTCATCAAATCTAAAACATCACAATCTACTGGTATGTCCAACTCTATCTAAAATTGCGAACAATTTAAAATTTTAAATTATACATAACTTATAATTTATGTCTTCCATATATGATATAACTTCATATACATAAAATATATAATATATAATTATGGACAATAATTATGACACATTTAATTAAATAAACAACAAAACAAATTTATTTATTAAAAAATAAAATAAATAACAAGTGTCTTGAGTTTACTGGGTTTAAAACCTTACACTATACTTCTCTCGCTGCATGTATTCAGTTGTCTACAACATTCCTTCTCGTACACAACCCTTGTTCGAAGAGGTGCTGACCATACATTGAGATGTTTTTGGTTAAATAATGACGTCATCCCCTCTAAACTTTCCCATGGACAATACTGCGAAGTAAATTAGTAATAAAGTTCCCATGCTTGACCTGCCAAAAGGTGAGAGACAATCAAAATCACTCATTTACCCGCCTTTGTTTTTTTTTTTTTCTTACCGTAAAAGTAATTAGTTTTTACATATCATTTTAAATATGTAATTTGGTTGGTGCTTATAAAGTTAAAACTTACAAGGTGGCAAAGAAGAGGAGGATCCTTCTAGGGGTCCAAGAAGAAGAAGAGCGCTTGAAACTGAATCTCCTTCCTTCAAGTTTGCTTTCAGTGGTGGTGGGGGGTGTGATAGTGATGTGGTGATGGATTTGCTGGTTGTTCGGGTGGTTGGTGGCGGCCCCTACCGTCACTATTATGGGCTTTTCAGGCGTGGTAGCTCCTACATGTAGTGCACCAGCATTTTCAAAATAATACCATAGATATAAAATTGTAGATCTAAAATTACCATCCCATCACCAGGTTTTTTGCTAATGCAAGAACACGTGCATATGGATATGGTCGATCATAAGGAAACAAAAAAAGAATGATGAAATTCTGTAGTCCATGTTTAAATACCATAAATATCCATATATGTATATCTAGCTAGCTTCAACATAAAATACCCATGAATAATAATGCAGGTGTCATTCTGTAATTTGGAAAATGGTAAATTATTTTCTTACCCTGATCTTGTTTAAGCACTATAGCAAGTACATACCTACAAAATTAGCTAGAAAAATGGTGAAACATAAATATAAAATTATAGATCTAAAATTACCATCCCATCACCAGGTTTTTTGCTAATGCAAGAGCACGTGCATATGTATATGGTCGATCATAAGGAAACAAAAAAAGAATGATGAAATTCTGTAGTCCATGCTTAAATACCATAAATATCCATATATGTATATCTATCTAGCTTCGACATAAAATACCCATGAATAATAATGCAGGTGTCATTCTGTAATTTGGAAAATGGTAAATTATTTTCTTACCCTGATCTTGTTTAAGCACTATAGCAAGTATATACCTACAAAATTAGCTAGAAAAATGGTGAAAATGAATGTAAGAAAAGTCAAGAAATTAGAAGCTGTTGAAATCAGTTTGACCTTCTAACCATATTAATATATTTCTAAGTTCCTGTTGATCTTACAAATCATAACAGTAAGCAGGAGGCCAGGGCATGCAGTTCTCATAATTTTCTGTATGCCGTTTCGTTTTAGGAAATTAATTTCTTATTTTTCTTTTGTTGAACCATCACCACATGAATATGAACTAATCATTCTATAAACACAACGAAAGCTAGATGATATGACAGTTTAGTAATAAAAATAATGAATATTTTGGCATGTTGTGGTGCATTAAAATATGGTATTTTTACAATTTAGTTGCATCTAATCAATAATCATATAAAATTTGAAAACAGTGGTAATTCCATTATAATCAAGTGTCCCACTGTCCCATGCTTAAATAGGAAATTAATTTTCACACAAATAATTGAAGATTTTAGGAATTAGCCCGGCCCCGATATATATACAAGGACAAAAGCATCTAGTACTATATGTAGACATATACTATATTCAAAGATGCTTATGAACTTAAATGCTAAAAACAGAAATAATTGAATCTTTCGCTATTTTGGAAGTAACGCGGGGGAACAAAATGACAACAGTCTTTCATAAGATATTTGTCTCTTAATTAAATGCTGATGTAACTAACAAGTGCAGGATGCTTAATGGCCACATACCTCTTGGTGACGATGAATTTGGGACAAAAACACGACTAGTGTCTCTGTCTCCCTCATAGGCGGTAGTACTTGAGTTCTTCATCTTCTTCTCACTACCTCTTTGTGACCCTTTTCTTGAAAGGTTTCTCTGCAACTTCGCATCCCAAATTAATAAGAATATTATATAGTAGAAATTATATCAGTGGACATTAGATTGTGATGATTTTATATTATTAAGTGGAGATTTACTTTTGGAGATTAAGGTAAGGATTCGAAAAACATAAGTACTGAATCATGATGCCGTAAAGCGATACTTCACCAACAACTTTTGTCCGGGTGACAAAGAATTCGGTTCAAGTATTGAGTTCAAGTCTTGTAAATGGAAAAAAAAAAAGTGTTGGGAGAGTAGAACCCTCCAATTTGAGGTCCAACAACTTATTCGATTTCGGATTAGTCAAGTCTAAAAATAAAAAAAAACAAAAAAAAAAAAAAAAAAAAAAAAAAAAGAAAGAAAGAAAAAAGGTTACTTCGATTGTAATGGCCGTAAAGTTCAAGAAACTGTATGAACTTGTTGATCTATACATTCCTCAAAACCAATCCAGTTTAAAATTAATGAAACTAGCTCTAAAACTTTGAAAATGCGGAGGAAAAGAAAAGAACTGGAGAATTAATATTAATGTAAAAATAAAAAAGACTTACCTTAACTCACACACAAACTCACAAAAATATCTAAATAACTATAATTTTTAAAAACATTTAATGATGGTTAAAATAGCTTCATTTATTTTAATTTTTTTTCTTTCTGCTTCGTTTTCCCTCCAAGTTTTAGGAGTAACATTCGTAGCCTAATGATATATTATCATTTCATCTTCTTCCCTAGAACAATGAATTTTTAGTTTAATGGTAAGGTTATGTTAAGTACTTGTAATGATAAACTTGAACACGTTATGTCACTTCGTATTTTCATCACTAAAATCTAACTTGATTTGTAGAAAAAAAATATTTGATTTGAATGAGATTTCTTTTGCGAAAGATTATCTTGAAAAGAACAAAAAAAAAGAAGAAAAATGTCCTTACTTTTGACTGGGAATGAGCAAAGTCAGAAGAATTGGAATGAAAAACAGAGGAAAGACCCTGAAAATCAGCAAAAACAAAGCATAAGCAAGAAAACAAAAAAATCAAAAAAATCAAAAAAATCAAAAAGAAAGAAAGTAAGGGAGAAATGAAGAAACTCACAGTGCTTCTTGAATTTGGGATCATATCGTTTTTGGTAGTAAGCTGAGAAAAGCGTTCCATGTCCACTGTGAATCTATGATCAGACTGCAAAATATTGTTCATTTGATTTGAAGCACAGAGTTTCTTGCTAGTTGTATTAGTAGTACTATTTTCTTCAGCTCCAAAGGTTTCGGAAAATGAGCTCAAATGACCAGAATTCATATCACCCTGTACAAGAAATCATCAATTGGTAGAGAGCGAGTGTCAGGTTTTTCAGTTGGAGAAGTTGTTAATGAAACAGTTGACTGTTGAAAATGAAGTCTTGGAGATAAAAATTGATCAAATCATGATAAGTAGATAAGATGAGCCAGAAAAACAATGCTCACCAACTCTGTGTTTTCCGTCGTTTGGCACCACTTAATTTGGAGAGAAAGTGACAGAACGAGAAAGGAGAGAAGAGGGTGGTGGTGGGCTGAAATATGTGTGCGTGTGTGTGTGTGTGTGTGTGTGTGTATGTGTTTTGAGATTTGAGAGAGTGAGTTCTTTATAGTTAGCAGAGGGATGGAGGAAGGCCTCTCATTGCATGCGGAAAAGGGCACCCTGTATCAACCATCTCACATCAAAGTACACACACAGTGTTATTTGGTAGCAACTTAATTATTAAATATTTAAAAATTATAAAACTCAAATGCAATAAAAAAAAATTAAATTTAATAAATAAATATAAATTCAAAAAATTAAATTTATAATTAAATTTAATTTATAAACTCAATTTGATAAATTATATCAAACAAACGGTTAATAATATTCTCCACACGCATCTCCATCAATTAGTCAATTTGGAATTAACAAGTGCATGTACACGTACAAGGCCAACTCTCGTGAATGATAAGAAAGAAAATTGACGGACTTTTTTTCCTTAACCACAAGCGTTTTCACACCGCACAAAACTAGCTCCTCCTCCGACCTCGGTCCCCAAAAAAAATTAGTAAAGGATTAAATTATTTATTTTTTTTGAGACATATAGAGTATAATGTTTTGAGACATATAGAGTATAATTTTAAAAGATGAGTTTAATTAATAAAGGATCATTAATATTTTTTTTAATATGTCCAAAAATATGTAATTAAACTCATCTTTTGAGACATATAGAGTATTCAATATCCATACTCAATTAGTAACAGTTAGCTGATAGATAACAACCATAGTTTTAAACTTCAGACGTTAAGTTCAGCAAAGGTGCTAGCCAGTTCCAGAAGAAGAAAAGCTGGCCCTATCGCTTATGGCCTAAAAAGTCTCTCGCAGTCCAAGGTACTATCCTCTAGCCAGTATCCATAGGCTTGTAGGAAATAACGTAGGTAAGTCTAGCACTTTCTTCATTCTATCTGTTAGTCTAGTTGGTAGCAATCTAAGGATTCGCAGCTCTCCAAAGGTAGGTAAATCAGTCTATCCCCATTCCCGTATCGGGTAAGGGTTCCCTTTCTTCCTTTCGTGTACCACATTCCTAGTCATAGTATGTAGATTGTGAAGAAGACTGTTTGACTTTACCTCCTCTTTGTTTGTTTTTTCAGGGGTGGTGTGACTATGTTACTACTACCACATTTCAATGTCATAAAATGCATCAACAGTGTTTTCTAAATCAACAACCGCAAATAAAATTTGTGATAGTCGACCGGCTAATAATTGACTGTTGTTATGAATTACCTCCCTCACACATCACGCGCCTGCGCACACATATACATGTGTGTGTGTGTGTGTGTGTGTGTGTGTGTGTGTGTGAACTCTTGTTAGCTTGTAACTTTTATGGGTGGTTAGAGTGAGTGAATTTTCACTTCAAGAAAAAATGTATAGAGAGAGAGAGAGAGATGAGAAAATGTGATCATATCATATGCAGTGTTTTGTGTTGGTTAGAAAGAGTTATTGTGGTTTGGCCCTTTTGGATAAGAAAATTGTGAGCGTGTGGTAATTGGGATTATGCATTGACTACTGATTATTGATAATTTGAGCTTTGCTCTTGTCCACGAGTAGTAACCTATACCCTCAAATAATGAACCACCCGCTATCAATTGCTGATTCAAGGAATTATGATAAGATGCAGCCAAATTTTTCTAGTCCACCGGTTGTCAATCAACGGAATTCCAAGAATTTCTACCAGATTTCTCAGAGTCACTAGTTTTGAAAAATTTAGTTGGAATTCAATGGCTGATACCCATATATTTGAAGAGATTTAATATATTTGATTCTTACAATTTTTGTAACACAAATTAAATTGCGATGAGCTTTCATTTCTGAATAATGATAAATGTGATTTTTAAATATTGAACAAAATAGGGATTATAAATTATTTTATTATATATCTTTCTAGAAAAATATTTACTATCACTCAGTATGTCAAAAATATTTAATTATATAAATTTCAACAGACTAAAAACATTTACTATCACTCATTATGTCAAAATTAAACAGTTGTAAAAATTATAAAATATATTTTTAAAAATATTATAAAAATTGTGATACAGAGAGAGTATGTATGAGACACTCATTCTGCATTGATCAAAGTCACTCCATAGTTATTAAATGCGGAATGGTGTTGCCAAAAAGGTCAAAACCACTCTACAATTATTAACTGTGGAATAGTATTACAAAAAATGACCATAACTTATGTTAGCCTAGTCCGCAATTATTAATTGTAGCCTATCCACGATTAATAACTGCAGATTGTATTAAGCAAAACCTCCTTCAAGGGTATTTGGGTAATTTTCCAGGTTCGCGGTTATTAACACTACGGTTCGCGATTAATTTTGGCTATACAACAAAAATTCAAAGAAGGGCAACAATTGTATCTTGCTTTGGATGGTCAAGATGTGTTGGACAACTACAGGTTCACAACTAACGTTAGCTATGGACCTGGACCCATGTGTGTATGTGTGTGTGTGTGTGTGTGTGTGTGTGTATATATATATTGTGCGTACGTGGGGTGTTGTGCTTGCAACTTATTTTAAATAAATTGTGGCAAATTACTGTTTGATGTTATTAGAATTTATACGAAAATATAAACAACAAACATAATATAAAAGAAAACCATATATTAAACAATATAAGAACAAAATTCTATTAATATGACTTGAGAATTAAGGAATACATATGAGGCCTTATATAGACAAACTTAAATTATGGACCATGCTAGGAAAGGTTACAGGCCAAGTAACACAATCTAATTCTATATTGGATACTAATTAATACTAATACTATAAATACTAGAATATTCATTACTCCATCTGTTCTATTAATATTGCAATACTTGCCTTTTTTGGATGTTCCAAAAAAAAATTGCAACCTTACTCTTTTTAGTAAACTTAAGATTGCAAAATACATATTTTACTTTTATAATTTTTTTTTCTAACATATGAACCCACATGTGAGGCCTCGGAAATTTAAACGAATGCTATGTAAATAAATTGTACTTTTGGATTGCAAATTTTATGCATGTTTTTCAAGTTGTTTATGATTGATGACAATGATATACAAGAATTTTTTTTAATTATGTATAATTAAGTTTCGTTGGACCAAAGAAAGTGTTGAACTTAATTTGAGCTTGAGAAGCAATGTATGGTCGGTCATAATAATTTTATTGGACTAACCATTAAGCAAGGAATGAATCAAGAATGGTGAATAAGACTTGAAAGAATTATGGATTAGTTCAAGTGTAAATGGACTAATGGATTTGGATTAAAGTGAATTTCGACTATGGACTAAAACTAAGTTTGAAAATGGACCGAGCCGAAAAACATTTTTCGCTAAAATATTGTGGATGAAAGTGGCCAAAGAAGTAAGAGTTATTAAGTAAAGTAATGGCCAAACTAATTTGATTTTTGGACTTGGATGAAAAAAATAGATAAAAGGAAACTTAAGTTAGGCTAAGTTAAATTAGGTATGGATTAAAGAGGAATTGAAGAAGTAGATCAAGCCCATTCTGGAGATGGCTAGATTTTGAGGTACAAGGGGAGGCCCAAGTTGATGCATGATTAATAAAATTTCAAGTGAAATATGGATTGGTTTAAATGTGCAATTAGACTTACATATCAAGTATGGACCAAAAGTGATTTGAATGTGGGCTAAAGTAAATCATAAGAAACTTAAGAGAGAGTTGAAATCAAAGATATAATCCAAAAAGGGAGACATGGTCAAATTTTCAAAGAATAGGGGCCTAAAGTTGATTTCCTTGAACTTTGAGTGGGGAAATGATAAATTGAAAAATAAAATGGTGAAGTTACCAAATTAACCACGAGGTATGAAGCATTGATTAGTTACTCCTAAATATCTTGGAGGTGTCAAGTGCTCAAGGAGGGTAAAATAAAGAATTCACAAGGGGCATACGTGTCATGCTTTTACGGGATGACCAAGCTAGATTTTTGTGATACTCCCTAATCTGGACATTCACATTCCAACTTGAGTTGTCAATTTATTAATAACATCATAACTTACAAATAAAAAAGACTTTAAAGTACACAAGGTTATAATAATGTACAACCTATCATGCTAGAAATTATATACAGCACACTCTACACAAATTATTCTTTTAGCTAATAATACGCAGCGGAAATATTTAAACAACTGGACCTCTAGTTCATTCCCCCAATAACCCCGCTATCAGTTATTTGTACCTAAAAAAAATATGAGACAAAGGAGTGAGCTCAAATAGCTCAGTAAGAGATATTATGACTAATGATAACTAAAACAAAGAAAGTTATCCTTAGCCTTATAAGTCAGTAAATTGAGTGTGAATGAGAACATAGACATATGAAATACTGTCAAATATAACTGCACCAAAAAGTTAAGTACATAAATAAAGCAATTATGAATGTCTAAATTCTCTATTCTTTAAACAGTCATCAGGATATCATTATTGGACATACCAACATATGTGACTTTACCACACAGATAAATATCACCAATATCACACGTCTTTGTCCCTGACCAAAGACAATCATAATTTAACAATTATGTCACACATGTCATTAATATGATATTTGTACGCCCTTGTCACTTAGGCTAAGACACCCACAATCAATTTGAATTCGAAACCTGATGATCACTGAAATAATTAAAATGAGACTTTCAAAGTTTGTAACGAAAGTAACTAAATATCAATAAGATAGAATCAATGAATTTAGGAATTATTGTTACTCAATGAGTATTAACAATTGATCAACAATCAAATTGTCCACATATGTCTAAATTGTCAACATATGTTCAAAGTCAAATATAATACTCATTCTCAAGAGTTTCAAAGCGGAATAAAGTCTTTCTAGTCACAAGAATCTATTCAAGAGGAAATGATAGCATAACGTAAAGGTTAAAGGATATTCCTTCCAGTGGAAGGAAAAGGATGGTACTTCTTATCTTAACGTGTACTCCAAAAGTAATGTATTCCTAGAAGTAGTTGACCTATAAATCATTTTGCATAATATAATCAATTATGAAAATATATTTAAGTATATATTTTGACCATGGTTTCACAAGTTTGTCAAATACCAATTTATAATATTAAATAATTTTATATGATTTAAGAATCATATTGAAATAAATTTATTCAAAACTTTATAATAACTTGAAAAATATTTGCGAAAGCGTAAAAGTGGAAGTTTTACATAAATCTTGCGAATAAGACTTTTCCTATAGAATATGGTTTTGTAAATGTACTTTGCAAGTTTTGTATGAATGTATAATATATGTTTAATATTATTTCGTCAAAGATAAAACATAAAGTAAGTATTACTTGAAAGCTCCTTGTAATACCACTTGAATTCTCTTGCAAAATAATTTTAACAACACTCTAGGAGTACTCTAAAAAACAATCACAATATAGTATGAAGAGAATAGAGCAAGGTGTACAAAATTTTTCTACCAAAGCCATCTATTTATACTAGAATTTTTCCAACACTTATCTAAGAATTTTTATTTTTATTTTTTTATAAACAATTAACAAATTTTCAAATTTTTGGTTCTATCATTTAGCATTTTTTATAAACAATTAACAAATTTTCAAATTTACTTACCATAAATTTTTCAAAACTTAGGCCTATTTCACATAATTCATGATTCACGTTTTTTTTAACCAAAAACTCATTTTTATTGCTTTATGAAAAATAAAGTGTCAAAACTTATCTCATGTTGTATGAAAAATAATAATAAAATGTCAAAACCTCATTTCATGCTTTATTAAAATGAAACGCCAAAACTTTGTTTCATGCTTTATGCAAAATTCAAAGTTTCTCCAAATTTCAATTCTTCTCCCGAAAGTTTGGTACACCAAACGTCTTTTATACTCCAACTAACGTGAATTCTATCACATATCTATTTTATATAACTTGTAACAATTTTCACCACTTAATCTTTATCAAAACTTACTCAGATAAATATTAATTCTAACTGTCGATTAATTAACTTATTCCACTTATCCAAAATTAGTCACTTATTAATTAAAATTCATACTAGTATAACATCTTTTAGTCATTTCTACTAATAATTCTTCAAGCACTTCATAAGTATCATATACAGTAAATTTAATAATTCTTCCACTGACTCCTAAAGTAATTTCTTATCTAACAGCTATGCTATCACACAATTACCCTCATATATCCAACTATACTACACTTTAGTATATTTGATAATTATTTTCAATATTGTTGTAGATATTTAAAACTACTGATACTAACCGTAGAAAATTATTTATCAGATACATCAACATTTACTATTACTCATATTATTGTTGTAATCTTTGTCGGAGTAATAGGCAAGCGACATGCCAACAATTATTGACTATGATGACTCAAAAATCGTCCGACAAATATTAGTATGGTCCACACGTATTTCGTTGTGGGGTCCACTAATATTTTGTCGTTATGCGGCGCACGGTACGGGAACGGATATTCTATGGTGGCAATTTAAATATTCTTTTTTTCGAGAAATAATATTTGTATTTAGCACCTTATAGTTTTTTTTATCCCAAAAATATTATACTGTTTAAGATAAATAAATTCCATAACATGTTGAAAATAGTGGGTTCTTACAATTTTTCTTTTATCTCTTCTTAGGAAATTCGACAGAAGGAAGGGAACATTCTTCTGGAATTTTCAGCAAGGCATAGAGAGGAAGAGAGAAAGAGAGAAACTCAAGAGAGCAACTCAAAATCTTGCGAACTTAGGCAAAATTCAAGCTTATCCTACACATATACAGTCTCTAAATCAATAAGCAAGACAAGAACGTGTCATTTACAAGCCTTGGAAGGTCACGGGTGGAAGTAATTTGAAGGAGAAGGACAGACCAAGGAGCTAGGAGGCTAAGGAAGGGATGAGCAACAATCATCTTGCAAGAAGGTAAAAGTTTCAACTTTGTTCATGATTTCTATGGTTAAGTTGGTGTGTATGATTATGTTTAAGAGTATGTATGAGTAGCCTAATTGATGAATAAGTTGAGTTCATGCTTGATTAGTTGGTTTGTTACAAAAGAAGTTCATATATGTTGAAAATTTTGAAAATTTTGGGCTATGAGTTACTGTTCATTAATTGTATGAAACTTAATTGGCTTATAAAATAGACATGAAACTTTTATTGGAAGTAATTGGATAAGCATAGATGATTTTTACAAATATTCATAAATTTTGGATTTCATTTGGTATTTTAATAAATTGTTGGAAATGACTTCTGTAAGTTTTCTAATGGAACAGAAGAATTGGAGTCAATAGTTTATGTTTAAAAATATGTATAAAATAATCTACATGTGCATTATGCAAGAAAAGTTTTTTCAGCTTAGTTAACTTGATAAGGACCATATTTTCATAAGGTCATTTGAGAAAATAAGATCATTTACTATATTTATAAAATTATAGAAAAAAAGTATTCAGAAGCATTCTGGAAATATGGAAAATCTAGTTTTGAGCCAAATTTAGAAAATCGGATAAAATAGCCTATAAGGAGAAAGTTGATGAAACTTTTTATGGTCAAATTTGGGTAAGTATAATATGTTTTTCCAAAAATAATGACTCAATTTGAGATAATTTAGTATTTTATAAAAATTTCCAAAGTCGACTGGGAATGAATGTAATTGGAGGTTAGACGGGGAATGAATGTAATTGGAGGTTAAGGCATGCTCACCTGTATATTTTTAAATTATAGCATGATTTACTTGACTGTTTGTAAATTATGTTTTACATTGAAATAATGTTTATTTCAAAAGTTTGAATTGATTTTATGAAAGTTGAGAAATATGCTTTAATAATTAAGAGGTTGTACTTGTTGAGCTTAATTGCTCTCATTTGCTATTATTGAATGTTTTACTTGTAGTTAAATATATAATCTGAGAGGCGAGTACGAGAGAATTAGACGAAACGGACGCTGAAAATTTGTCTAGCCCGAAGTAGAAAAGATGAAAGGAAGGAACTCGAGATGATTAAATATTATAATTATTTATTGGAAGATGTAATATCAATTCAATTATGTTGCAATGTTATTAAAGAATGGTTGTAATTTATTGTAAGTATAGAAGTCTGATGAATAATTGACGACCGATCTAGAAGTTTGAATGTTGTACGGGGACTGGGGCATCACATCACATATTAATTAAACATGTCTCATTTTTCCTTTTTGCAAATCACGTGTCTCCATCTAAGAGGCTTTCTAAATCGGCAGGAATAATAAAGTTTGAATTTGTATTTTTGAACTATTGGCTCTCCTCTGCAGTTTTGAGCAGGAATTCAAGTACACTATTTGTAGTTATCCAATGAAAAAATGATAAGGAAGTAAGGGAAAAAATGAAACTCTTCATCTAATCAACAAATTTCTTAACTCTGTAAAAAGTCAAAGTGTTGGGATAAATTTGGGACAGAGGGAATATAACATAAATACTAGAACTACTATAAATACTATAATATAATATTCATTATATTAATATTATTAATATTATATTATCTAACATCATCCCTTAAGCTAAAACTCTTATAGAATGACTTTTAGCTTATTACATGAAAAGAGTGAAACTAGTAAACAGTAACGATTTAGTAGCCAATGGCATCATAACATAGCCAACGAAAATCAAACTAAAAATGTGGATATCATGGTCTATCCCAAAAACCAAACTCTTTAGTAAGGCTTGAAAATGTAGCAGTAGAAGTAGCAGTAATAGTAACAATAGTAGTAGCAGTAGGAGTAGCAGCAACAGTAATAGTAGGAGTAGAAGTAGTAGGCATAACAGTCGAAATAGTAAAAATCTTGAATTTTTTCAAAATTCAAAACACTGAAATAATTATAACCCTTCTCCAAAATTTATTAGGGTTAGACAACGTAAATGGCTAGGGTTTATGATAGGCTCTGATATCATATTAGTGTTTATATAAAAATATAAACAACAAACATAATATAAGAGTAAGTTATATGTTAAATAATATAAGAACAAAACTATATTAATATGACTTAAGAATTAATGAGTACATATGAGGCATTATATATGCATACTTATCTTATGGACCAGGCTAGGATAGGTTACGGGCCAAGTAACACGATCCAATTCTATATTGGATACTAATTAATACTAATACTATAAATACTAGAATATTAATTATATCATAAATACTAATACCATATGTGAGACCTGAGAATTTCAAAAAAGGACAATATAGATATAGAATAATCTTATTATGTGAATTAAGATATTAGTTTGACTAAATTTTCCCGAATTTGAACCAGAAAAGTTGGACTTAAGATGGACCTTGGGGAAACCCTAACCTTAGTAGCCAATTATTTTTGTTTATGACTTGGGCCAAGCATGATATACAATAGCTTAAATAAATTTTGGTCTTCAGATATGACCCATTAAGGTAAATTTTGGACCGTAGTATTGACAGCTGAATTTATGTTGGAACAGTGGGCTAAAAAATGAAGGAAAAGAAAACCAAAAATATGAATGGGCCAAACCCACTATGGTGGCCGGCCATAGTGGGAGAAGTATGTGTGTGGGTTTGTAAGATATATATATATATAGGCACATGTGATTAAAAAAATAAAA
Source organism: Pittosporum tobira (assembly GCA_032359685.1). Taxonomy (NCBI): domain Eukaryota; kingdom Viridiplantae; phylum Streptophyta; class Magnoliopsida; order Apiales; family Pittosporaceae; genus Pittosporum; species Pittosporum tobira. The sequence continues at coordinate 16,283 of JAUMHB010022223.1, forward strand.
ATAAAAAAAGAAAATGGATGAAGATTTTTATGCTTGGACCATATTTTTTTGACACATATGGGTATTATGTGTCATACTTTTGGTGGATGATAGATAGTAAAGTTTGACCATCTTTAAGCTTAAAATTTCAGCCAAGAGAGGCCAACACGCTTTCATTTTACATGCCAACAAGAAAGAAAAGAGGGGAAAGCATAGAGAGGAAGTTTAGAGAGAGAAAGAAGACCTTGCAAGTTTGAAACAACATTCTAACAATTTGAGGGTAATCAAGTGAAATTTAAGCACTACCATCTACTCTCAACTCCATACAAGTAAGAAATCATCAAGGTTGAGACTCAAGAGCTTGCATTAGGGGCTAATTTGAGAGGATTTGGAGGCTAGGAGGCAAGAGGGGCAAGGGGAAGTATAGTTCTTGCAAGATAACTCAAGAAAGGTATAAGTTTCTACCTTAATCTTATGATTTTCATGGCCAAGTTTATATGCGTTGATGATGATTAAGTGTTAAAGAGCATGTGTTGGTAGCCTAGTTGATGTATAAGATGAATTTTATGTTTGATTAGTGGTTAGAGATGATGATATGCATGAAGGTTTCATGTTGATGTTGTATTGTGATTTTAGATGATGGATGAAATTATATGTGTTTATGCACTATATGAACTCTTGTTATAAGTGTTAGAGGGCTTAAAATAGACTATGGAAGCCTTGGTTTATGGTTTTGATGAGTATAAGTTTGATTTGGTCATGAACGGAACGGAAAGGAAACGGTGAAAGCGAGGCAAAGGTCAACGAAGATATAACCTTGGGAGTAAGTTAAAGCAAGCAAACAAGTGCACGTTACTCACCCCTCTTTTGCGTGCAAATTTTATTGTTTCATTATACGCCTTTTTATCAAGGATGAAAGTTATTTGAAAATGTTGATGAGAAAAACAAAATTTTCAAAAGGGTTATTATGCCCTACGGATGAACCTCGTATGTGAAATATATTGTGGGGCATACGTGTAAATACATGATACTTGTGCCACTTTCGTTCAACTGGGTTAGCGATTAGACGAAAGTGTGATTATTATTATTGTCCTACTTTTGCTCAACTGGGTTGGATACTGGGTAGAAGTGTGATAAATTTACGGGTTTGACATTTTAGCTGTTACTTGTTTATTTGGTTAATGTGATTTGATTTACTTTGCGCTTAGAAATGGTGCCAGCTTTTGGGAAATCCATTTTTGTGCTTGTGGATTTTCAAATGATCCGGATTCCGAAAAAGTTACAGTTTTCAAAAGCGATTTTGAGTTTTAAGATGGAAAGTTTTCAAGAAACGGGTTTTATTAAAAGTCAAAGTATTTTAACAGAAAATATTTTAATAGAAAATATTTTAGCATTTGAGAGTGGTGTATTTGCTGAGTTTATTCGCTCACGCTTGCTTTGTTTTAAAATATTTCTTTGTAGTTCGTTAAATTTGGGAAGGAAAGATTTTAGATGAGACGAACGCTGATGATTTATCTAGTCCGAAGTGGAGGGAGTTTTGAAGCAAGTCGTCGGATGTAATGATTGCAATAATGAATTATTGTATTTTGTATAAAAATTTCCGCTACATTCAGTATATAATAGAGATATATTGTATTATTGGAATTAAGATGTGATTTGACGACCGTTCTAGTGGGATTGTAGTTGTACGGAGATCGAGACGTCATATCATAAATACTAGAACTACTATAAATATTATAATATAATATTCATTATACTAATATAATTAATATTATATTATCTAAAAGTTAGAAAAAGCAAAACATGGTGAACCAAATATTACTTGCCATTGCCAGAAGGAATGCTACAAGGATGAAAACTCACTGGCTCTACTTTTGTACTAAATTCAGGAAATCTAGTTTTATTGACTTCTTTTGAGATCCTTTTCTTGTTGTCGAGACTCCAGACATCATCATTAGTTCTAGAATTTCACCTAATCCTTCAATTTTGTAAAGTAAATGTTCAATTCGACGGTGATATCTTGTCCTCATGTTTATATCTCTTATGATTGATCGTATTACATATTTTTCATATATTCATCTTTTTTAATTTGTGTGAATGATATTTACCGTTATTTGATATTTTGTAACTATATTATGATCTTATCTACTCTTTTTTTTTTTTTTTTTTTTGTATATTTGTCATTGCTAAATTTTGTTTAGAGTTTTAATGAATAGTAGTCTAAACATTCGGTATTGTCGGAACTAGATAAAAATATTTATTAATGTATTAAGAAATAATAAATTTTATGTGTATGTTTATATTTTCAGCAGTTGAATTGGAATCAAATGTTTTATTTGTTTTTATTGTTGTAAGACAGTTATATCTTTATGCGATCTTACATAAACAAAGTAATATATTTGTCAAGCAACTGAGAACTATCTGAAAGACTTACAACAAAGGGGGAGCCAATATCTAGCTGGTTTTATGAAGAAGTAATAAAATTTATGCAATATAATTGGAGATGATTTGAAAGTTTACGACAATGAAAGAGTCAAAATCCTTTAGCCAATTAAATGAACGGAGTCTTTTATTTTCCTTCCTTAAAATAAATGAGAAAAGCCTTTTATTTGCAAATGTAGTTCTATAAAATACTATTGTGTGCTAATCTATAACCTTGTATTTAGTCTGTAAATTAGTTTAATGTATATTTAAAAGTCATGTGAAAAGATTAATATTGTTAACTTGTAATTCATAAGCAGACAATTAAGGTTGATTGCAACTTGATTGAGTTTGAAATTTAAAATTAATACATTGAATCGACCCAGTAAATCAACAAAAACAGGGAGAATAAATTTAGTGTTTGTTTATTTATATATTATATATATATTAATTTATTTATTTTGCCGATAAAAAAAACATGACAACATATTCTTATGAAACTTAATTAGTTTGGGGAGTATTAGATTGAGTTTGACCATAATGGAGTATTGTCCAAATCACATCCATTATTGTTTATGTAAACACCCAATAAATCAAAAGAACCGACTTTGAAAAGAGATAATATAAAAACGTGGCGAAGAAGTAAAGAACGACAATTACTAATATCTCCCCTTGGACCTCACACAGAGCCAACTCGCTTGCATGGCCCTACGTTTTGTCTCACCCTTTAATTTTTTGTTGGTTACTGACCCATTTAGGTTTTTATACTTGTATTTAATTTTGCTAATAAAATGTTTTTGTGTAAAGCATCCCCTGTATTTGAGAGAGAAAAAAAAAAACTTTAAATTTCTAATATATAGAATAATCTATTTCTATTTAAAAATAACTTTAGAACAATAAAATAAAATTTTTATTATTCAAACTGGCTTGTAAATGATCAAAACGCTCACTATTTATTTATATTTCTTCTCACTCATATCCTAAAAATAAAAAAAATAAAAATGCATACACGTAATATGTGTCAGAAAAACTAGTTCCTTATAAACAAAAACATCATATATTTTAGTATTTCTTTTTTAAATAGTGTCTCTTATAATTGTTTCTCCTACCAGAAAATATGTCATATACATATATACAGCATTAACTAGTAAGCAACTGAAACTGGAAACCACAACATGATACATATATAAGAAACAAAAGAGAGTGGATATCCATCTTCAATAATTGGCGTACACTATAATTATCCAACAAGGTTAGGGCCACCATATCACATAGGTAACGACCACACATATGGCCGACCTCTTGTTATATTTTTCAGATTTTATATGTCTTTAAAATTTCTAAATTCTTAAGTTGCTTCAAAAAAAAGAGTAAAAGTTGCTATGTCACAATGAAAATTTCATTTAATTACTCTTTTTTTTTCTTCATTTAAAAGGTCAAAATTTAATTTTATGATCAAATTAGTTATTATAAAAATTATTTTGATTTTTAAAATCTTAGTTTAGTAGCAAACCTTAGCTACTTTTTAATGATTGTAGTTTCTTAATTAAGTTTTTTTTACTTCTTCATTACAATTGTTGCATATAACATCACGGAGCACCCTCAATGATCTCGGTTTAATTAAAATAATTAATTTAAACATAAAAATCAAGCTACAACAAATAAAATAGAACTGACAAAATATTATAGCTTGTTTATTAATTAAAATGTGTTATGAGCTTTAAAAAGTATCAATTAACTAATTTAAAAATAAACTGACAACATAAGTTAAATTGTTATGTTTAAGAGTTTTTTTTCCAAACTCAAACATGACTCATAAAAGCTTGTATGGCACCACCTTAAAAAAGTAAGTCATGTAACATTATTTATTTATTTATTTATTTGGGTCTACTACATGCAGAGACGTGGATCTAAAAAATTCTCTGCAAGTAAAGGTACCATCTCACTTACCCTTTTTTTTTTTTTGTCTTATACTAGTTATTCAACATACAGTAACAAACAAAAAAACTGGGGGAAGTCAACCAGACTCTAAAGCAAAACTGTTAATATGCAGCAAGTTTTATTTGCGCATAAAAAAATGGTTTTTGATTTTTTTTTTTTAAGGTGCTGCAGTTGCATAAAAAAAGAAATCGAATTTGATAGAAACAATAAATCAAATATTTGCAGCAAATTTAATTCGTGCAAATAAATTTTTATAAAACGACACATATATTAAATAAAAATAGCTTTGATATCAATTTTAGAAACATGTATATAAAACACATAAATATACTTACATCGGGTCAACAGATCCAATAAATATTTGAGAAGCAGGAGCGGTTCGAATCGAGCACTTAATCTACAACAAATTTTTATTGTCGTTTTTCGTCAATTTAAAATTGTTACAAGTAACAATTGTGAACGAATTCCAATAATAATTCATACCACGTACACCCACAATCATTAAATAAAGTTCCTGATACACATAATATTTGAGAGAATACGAAGATAGAGCAAAATATAAGTACACTTTAATATTTTTCGGTAAAGTATAGTAGTTGAGAAAAATGGAGTTTCTACCTGTACAAGTGATAATATATATATATATATATATATATAATATTTATTTTTTCCTCAAGCACTAATATTATGGTACAAGTCTACTACTTTTAATAATAAAAAGACTTATTCTATTAAGAGTTATAAATTTATTTAATGCTCTCCACTCTCTATCTTAATTCATTTATCCAATAATTAAATCCAAGTAGTTGTCCATGACCCGACCAGTTCATTTACTAACAAACTACATGCACATTGCTTTGAAATTTTCAAGGTTTTCGACAGCTTAAATAATTACTTTTGGAAACACCATACACCATGAAAACTGATTACAGCAATATACAGAATCACACATACATATGAAGTACTGGTCGAGTCAAAATTACCGTTCATTGGCTCGCCTACCGGGACACTAAATCAGACATTGTCAAATTGTTAACTGATAAATTGTTGTAGCATGTTTCATGGTGATCTGTGAATCTTCCGATGGAAAAAGCAGGCCGTTCTGGTTGCGAAAGAGTTGCCGTTTCACTATTAAGCATCACAAAAACAGTTGACATTCTAGGCCTGTCATATGCGTCTTCTTGAACACATAATAGCCCGATATGCATGCATCTCAAAAATTCATCCAGGCAGTAGGAATCGGCCAATAATGGATCTATTAATTCCGCACCTTTTCCATCATTCCACAATTTCCATACCTGCACCGTCATTTTACTTGTTTTTTAGAGTTAAATGTCGTGATAGAAAGGTCAACTCATACTCAGAGCAAAAGGTTCCCGCAAATGATAAGAGGGTCAATGTAATCAGTATGGCTTCATTTACGGAGTCAAAATGTTAAGGGAATTTTTCAATAAAGAATTCATATTTACACTTCAAAAACATCTAGTTACACTCTATTTTAAAATATACTCCGTATTTGGCTAACAAATACATGTTTTATGAAATGTAACTGGATATTTTTGGAGTATACGTATCATTTTTTCTTGACTGTATGTTTTTAACCAGGGTTGTATAAACCTACATAGGCAAGGAGGCTAGGAGCGAGTTTGGAGAGATGAAATCCAGCATTCCTTCTTCCAGTTATGATCTCAAGCAAGAGAACACCAAAGCTGAAAACATCAGATTTGATGGAGTATAGTCCTTCCATAGCAAACTCTGGAGCCATATATCCACTACCACAATAGTTTCAAGTATTTCAAGATTATTATGGTAATAAATATACCTAGATAATATGTAGCTAAATAGAAAAGAATGAAACTAATTTGTGCACATACTATGTTCCAACTATTTTTGCGGTATTCGCTTCACCATCAGTCTCTCCAAAGATCCTTGCCATTCCAAAGTCAGATATCTTTGGGTTCATATTCTCGTCTAGTAACACATTACTTGGTTTTAAGTCCCTGTGAATGATTCTAAGTCGAGAATCTTGGTGAAGATATAACATTCCGCGTGCAATCCCAATGATGATATTTAAACGTTTTCTCCAATTGAGTTGTGCGCGTTTCCTGCAATCTAATCAAACAAGAGTAAAAATCTGAGCTTTTCAGCTTAGGACATAAACTTTCACCTTCAGTTCTGTAAATTCACATCTCTTAATCAAATAAATGTTCTTGAATTGTGACAAAAACAAATAATATTACTGACCAATGAGGAAGACATCTAGGCTTTGATTAGGCATGAATTCATATATCAGTAGCTTTTCCTCTTGGTCTATGCAGAAACCCAAAAGCCTGACCAGATTTTTGTGTTGAAGCTTGAGTATTAGTACAACTTCATTTATAAATTCATCTGAACCTTGCTCAGAGCACGTTGAGAGCCTCTTCACTGCTACTTCCTCCCCGTTGGGTAGCTTACCCTTTAAAATGAAATTTTAAAAAAATAAAAATAAAAATAATAAACAGTATAAATCTACTGATATATTCAGAATTATAAGGTACTCCATATTACCTTGTAAACAGGGCCAAAACCGCCTTGTCCAAGCTTATTTAAATTAGAGAAGTTATCAGTAGCTGTATTTATAGTTTCTATATCAATAAATGGAAGCTCCTGAGGATTTAGATTGTCAGTTCCTTGCAGATTTTGGTTCAGGTAATCCATGTCATTCTGTTGACCAGCATTTTCTATTTGGACTTCTGGAGAAATTGTGTCTTCTGATGAAATTAAAAGAGGAAAAATATAAGGGGTTTCAACTAATTTTTGAAAACAAAAGGCCAATGTGAATAAAATCTGGAGTAGATAGTAACTTCATTACTTTCAGATCCATTCCTCTGGGCGAGCCAATAGACACACAACCCCAATAGAATTACCACAATAATTGTTGAGCCAATTCCAAGAACCGTAACCAACCATTTATCCATGTGGCCACCTGAATCAGAAATACAAAAGAGTAATAAACAAATAAAAGAAAAAGGAAAGGAGAAAAGGAAAAGAAAAGAAAACCCCAGATTAACAATTTTGTAATATCAGTTATTGCAGAAAGTTCTGAAACTTCTAATTTTAGAAAAACTGCACCAGTACCTTGATTGTGTGTTGGAGGTTCAGTTTCCCCGTTATAGAAAGCATAAAACTCATACCGCAGGTAGCAACTCCGACTAAGAACTCTCGCCCCTCGATATATATAGCAGCAGCTTGAAATGTTTGATAGTGCAGTCTGAAGGCACGTGTGACAGTCATTTGGGGACAAGTCTATAGTGCACTGAACAAGAGCATAAATTGTTTCTGTATCCGAATATGTTACATTTTTAGTAGCATACATATTATACGAAGGGTCAAAAGCCGCTAATGTGCTGATATTTTGAATCGTCTGATTCACAACGGATCTAAATCGTTCTGGTTCTGGTTCAGTTTGGTTGTTCCATAAAGGAACGTTTCCAGAAACGTCCAATTGACCGAAAAATTTCTGGTTGGAATAGCGCAACTGGCATTGTTCTTCCCACAAAACTGCTTCAGTTTTGTTGGGACAATTTTTTTGGACGTCTGTTATTGCAGAGGTTAGGCCATTTTCACAGTCATCTTTTGCGACATAATTGTAGCAGAGGAAAAGACCATAAACTTTATCTGGATCATCTCCTATGGAGGTATTATAGAAGTCAGATACGGAAGCATTTGAGGCTAAAGAGTCATAAAGGTTATTGAGATTATTCTGAAACCGGCTGCTGGAATAAATTAAATTAGAACTCTCTGGGCATATTTGATAGGGAGGATCAGCGGAAACAAGATGAAGTAGGAAAAGAAGAGTGTAAAACAAATTCTGCTGAAAAACTTTCGGAAACTGCAGAAAAAACATCTCTTGCCTTTTGGAGTGCCCTGCTACTAAGATTTCTTAAGCTGATTTTCAACAGTTTTAGCTACTGAACTACCTCGGTTATACAAGATTGCGCAATTATAACCATTTGTTTATTTTAATTAATTGATCCTGTGGCTGTAGGAAACCATTGACTTTGGAATATTGCATAGTGATCAGATTTGCTAAGAAAACGTGCGTTGACTTTAAGGAAGACCATAGCAAGTTAAACGTAGTTTCAGGGATGGTGGCTATGTTTGAATTGCATTGACCTGAATCATCAATTCCAAATCAATCAGTCTTGAACTGGGTTGACTAAACTAACACAAAACTAAATAATGGATTATTATATCCAGTAGGGGCCATGTGACATAAGTGAATGCGACACTAATTTTAATTTTGGTCATAAAGATTATAAATGACTGGTGGAGAACTTTATCTCCTCACACCGAGTTACTCAACCAATTAGCAAAGTGTTATGACTTGTCATAGGTATCTAGTTGGTTGTAGTTTTTATAAATTTACTATTTTCTCTTAAAAATAGATATATCAACACTATTTTCTATTAGATTTTTTTTTAGAGTTTTCCACTAAATAAGAAGTTCGAGGATTGGGGTGTTGGCGCGGGAAAATGAGAATTCGTGATAACTTGAAAAATAAAAATTTTGGGTGCAGTAATAAAAATCTTATATTTAATAATCAAATTTATTAAGTTGTTAAATAATTATATAAATCTTTGTTTCAAATATATATACATGCGCGCACACACACATAGAGCCAATATTATATTATAAAGTTGTACAAAATATTTTAAATTATTAAAAATCTGAATCGTTCAACACATAGATCTAATAGCTAAAAATGTATATAAAAAAAAAAAAAGTATTGCAAATACTTATACAATTATCACAAAAATATTGTACTGGCTAGCCAAACAAGTATTCGTTGGATGTCCTGAAAATGATTTTGAATGTGTTTTGAAAAAAGAATACTATTTTGACAATTACGCTAAATTGTTGTCCTTCTGTCTCCCACTTTTCTAGTATCTTTCTTCCAAAATGCAAATTTGAAAGGAGCCACTACATAAAATTTATGTGGCTATCGCAAACATTTATCACAAGTAAAAGTTTTGGAAGTATATATATATATACTTTTAAACCATTTGATCCATATACTGGACGATTCAAATTTGTTAGTTTAAGATATTTAGTCCTACATTAGCAGTAAGAACCGAACACCCCCAATTCCACCCCCCC
>JAUMHB010022233.1:0-25760 GCA_032359685.1 Pittosporum tobira
TCAACATAAATAAATAAACGAATAAATAAATGTGATATAGTATGACCCCTAAACTATGAAGATCTAATCTTCAAGTAGTGCACTTGTTGTATGTAGATCACCATCCAGCTATCAGCATCTCCAATCAACTTGATTCTCCAATCATCTTGATTCTTTACTGAACTTGATTATTCAATTAACATTACAAGTGAAATAAACGACACGCATGCCGTAATATAAAATTACAACGATACGCAGGCCATAATATAAAATTACAATAACACGCAGGCCGTAATATAAAATTACAATGACACGCAAACCGCATTTAATTAAATAATACTCATGACACGCATGTCGTATTTAATTAAAAATATCATGAAACGCAGGTCGTATTTAATTTAAAACCAAAAGTAACTATGAGTCATACTATTCACCATGTATAATCATACAACACATAGTAACATTTATCATAAAAATGATAAAGTATATGAAACATGTAAAACCATTTTTCGAAACACTGTGAGTAATCTATGCGGAGGTCAAGGGGGCAGCGCCCCTCGCGGGGTATCAGGGGCAACGCTCCTACGGCGGTCTTGCTAGCCAGTTAGCGAGCGGGGCTCGAAGGGGCAGCGCCCCTCGTGGGGGCTTTCGGAGGCAGCACCCCCGAAACAAAAATTGAATTCATAATTCTTTTTGACGAAAAAACTGTCCTCAGATTAATCATATTAATCTGAAACCCCAATTCACCATATATCCAGGTTAATCGAATTAACTGATATAAACCCTCACTGAATTTGTATTCACATGTTATTTTCTAGATTAATCATTTATTAACCCTAATTGTGTTCGCATGTTATAACATGTTAATCATATAAACCCTAATCGTAAATCATGTTTATAACATATTATGAAAATTAAATACAGGTTAAAGCATGCGATCATATACACATATCTCATATACATATCAAACCACAGATCGCTAATTATAATCAAAACTAATATGTATCATATATATATAATATTTTGATTTCAATAAATCGCAAGCCAAGCTCTGATACCACTATAGGGTTTCGGATCGAAAATCGATGCGAAATTTAAAAATAATTTATCCGATTCCCAGGAGTCATACTTATATTGAAACCGAAATAGAAGATCGATTATACCTGAATGAATTTCGATGGAGATAAGAAGAACAATGCGTCTGGATCAACGTGTCAATCGCCACGCCTCTACTGGTATCCATACACACGAACTGAGTCCGAATCTTGTGCGTGCTAGCGCAGTTCTTAGGTTTTCTTTTCTCTAAGTCTCTCAACCTAGCGGTATATACCTCCTTTTATAATCCGCCCCTTTTAATCAGAGATACAAGAGAACAAGGAAACCCTAACTGTCCAGCCCAATACATTATAACCCTAGTTCACTTAGTGTGCGACCCTGTAGGTTTACCTAACATTAGCAGTAGGCCCAAAACTCATTTTTGGCCCACACGTTATAAGTGGCCTCTAGCAAGACATTATAATTACCTAAGTTAGGTGAATGTCAGTTTTTCTTACACAACCTTATCCACAACTAATAATAGAGTACGATTTATGATTGGATCCTTGGACATATCACTAACACTACCATGCCATGGAATAGCATGAATTAAGTCATAATATTCAATCATTAATAAAACTCAACTCTAAACTTTCACATCTTCCAAATAAAGTTTACATCTTCCAAATAGTACGGAGTAATATATTCAGTGCAATTACCAGAGAGAATCCATATGAAGGAGACTACAAGCAGCGAAGCTCCACCATAGACTCCAAGAATGGCTGAGATCGAGAGGAAACCAGGTACGAAACCTGGAAGATTCAGCTCACTTGGAACATAAGGATGACCACTTCCTTGAGATGTTTGAGCTCCCACCATTTTCCACACCCACTATCTTCGGAATCTACCAAATAAATCAATTTTGACTAGTTTCCTGCACTTAAGTTCAGCAAAAATAGAAGACAGTAAGATCTATGTGCTCCGTACTCAAGTTGGAGGCAGCCATAGGCAGTCTTATAGATCCAAATCGATTAGAACCACCTTTCAAATTTAATTTGCCAGTACGAACATAAATGATATGATTCCTGAATTAACATTCTAATTTGTGAAACTGTGGATCTAAGTAGAAGATTATTTGTACACAAAATATAAAACAGAAATAACCACAAATCCAGCCATAGGCTTGATCAATCTCCTATCCAACTATCAACGTAATTACAGCAAATCATTTAAAATTAACTTCAACGCATGAAAGAGGGTTACTATGTAGTATTTCAAGATCCCGACAAGTATATCAGCTATCAAGTACAGTGTGTACAAGTAATTAAAATGGGTGATATATATGAGTAATGTAGTATATAGTAAGTACCTAGGAAGCACCTCTTTTTGAGCTATCGCTTCAGAGTATGCAAGTATGCGTACAGAGGAGAAGGGCGGATTCTTGACGGCAGTGACGACTTTCAGGCGGATGACCAAGAAAAGCAAGGATTTTGTGGTCAATTACAGTATTTGACTCGATTGTAAGAGTTGGCTGTAAGAGTTGGTAAATTATATACTATTTATTAGTTCTGAAAACAATATATAATTATTAAAAAATTAAAATTTTTATTTGATGGTTGAAAAAAAATTAAATCACTTAAATTTAAATCATCTTATAAAAAATAATTTTTATAAATATAGTAGTATTATTTATTATAAATATTTTATTAATTTTTATTAAATTTATATCATAAAGAGACGAGGATAATATTTAAGACCAATTCATAAAATCTTCAAACATAAAATTAATATTAATATCTATCGATTGGGTCGGGTTTCTGGCTGCCATTCGGCTACAGAAAATTGCAGGCCATTCTGTGGGACCAGAAAAAACCGAGCTTGAAACAAAAATTAACTGTATTAACGGAATGTTGGGTGCGCAGCCGCTTGGGAATTACTTTCAGTCGCTACCAGCGGTGTACGAGCTACCATAGATACCCACTTTTTGAGAGATTGTATGATTTTATATATATGTACGTACATATAGTTCTATTGACAGAAATCGAAAAAAAGGGTGCTTAATCCACCAGAAATGGTGTGTTCTTCAACTCCCGTCGTCAGGAAACTCTGAAAAGTGAGTGCAAACTTCTTCTATCCCAAATATCCTCTTTCCATGTCACTGAATTAAATAGTGAAATTATATCTACACAAAATTAGTTTCTATTTGTAAAATTGAGCTGCAACTAGGCATTGAATTATTAAGAATTCTGGCCAAAATGCAATATATTCCCTGCGTTTTACCCAAAATTCAATTTCACCGCCTGTTATATTAAAGAGATCTATGTTTTGAGCTAAGTTAAATATTAAGTAACATTGAGTAAACTAGATGCTGTTTTTGCAGTGTATCATGAATTGACCGTTGATAACTCTTGAACACTCATCAGGATTTGTTACTCATTAGATATGACTTAATTACTCCTCTGTTTAAGGAGGGTCAGTATTCTTATTTGGCTACTCTCTACTTTAGTGTAGTACTTTAAAATTTTGGACTGGGTTTGACAGTTCATGTTTAGGCTGTGTGAGAATATAGTAATCTTGGTTGAAGTTGTAATAGACAGGCTCTTTTCTTACGTTCTAGATATCCTTTACTCAGTTTCGGTCTAATGTTCTATGGATCAGTTTCTCATGAACCTCCAAAGAATCGTTAACAACTTTGATTGTGGAATTACTCTGGTTTACTTGCTAATCGTTGGCCATTATGCAGGATCATGTTCGCCTAATGTTCACTCAAAACAATTATCTCAGGCATGGAATACTTGGTGTTTCTCACTTCCACCCGAGAGAAAGCCAATTTCCCCAACGAGTAACATGGAAAGCTTCTTGCTTACCTGCCTGTTTAGATTCCCTTGATCTTACTGCAGTTGAAAGATTCCATTCCAGAGCCAACGTTCTGCATACAGGTACACCAACCCCAGTATGCACTTTATTATGGCTTTGTTTTGCTGATTGCTAATAACATTAATAATTGGACACCCACAGTTAATTCTGAAGATATTAGGGAAATGATCCCTACTTGTGTACAATAATTCTAAAACTGCTGTGTGTAAAAATTGTAGGAAAAGTGATATGCAGTAAGTCATAGTTTCTTGTAATGCTATGTTCACATCATTAACCTCGAGTAACCAACTTCTTTTCAGATCCCGGATATACAAATATGTCATCTGAAACTACAGAAAAAGTGGACAACAATGTAACCGCCAAAGATTCTTCGCAGAGTTTGCCTTTTTCATCTGCATATGAAAGTGCAATGGAAGCTCTTACGTCTCTCATTACTAGCCAAAAACGTGGTGAAAAATCACCACGTGCAGGCAGTAAATACAAAAAAATGGAAAGGATGTCAATGTATATTAAAGTGAGATTTTACCCTTTAGTGTTTTACTTGGATATTTTATTTTTTTTAAATTCTGAGTAATATTTTATTTTTTGGGTAATACTGAATAATCCTTTTGATTGCATGAAAACTGAGTTTCCTGAAAGCTTACCTTTTCTTTTTCTTTTTCCTGTTCAGATTTTAGGTTTGGCGGAAGAACAGATAGCTGATCTGAAAATTATCCATGTTGCTGGGACTAAAGGGAAGGTACTCGTCTGATTTTTATTTTATTTTCACCATATGCTTAACAAGTGAGATTAAGCTTCAGAGTTAGATCAATAGCAGGATCCTTAGTAGGATTTTGTCTCTTTCAAAAAGTTATATGAAGTATTCAAGTTCTATGGATGTTCTCGTTTCAGGGTTCAACATGCACATTCTGTGAGGCAATTCTACGCGAGTGTGGTTTTAGAACTGGACTCTTTATCTCCCCTCATCTAATAGATGTGAGAGAAAGATTCCGTATAGATGGGTTAGTGTTTCAATGAATTTACCCTTGTATTTACTACTTAGTCCCAAAATGAGATACCAAAACCTTTTTGCTTGTTAACTAGAATTGTAGATAACTATTGTCGTATGAGTCTAATTCTTATCAGAATTTTTTTAAAAATAAATAAATCATTGTACGAGTATAACTTCAATTTAGAAATTCTCTTTGGTCTAATTTCATTTATGCTATTCTCATACCTATCTTTCGTGTTGGTTGCATAGGTTGGACATATCAGAAGAAACTTTTTTATTGTATTTTTGGGATTGTTGGAAGCAATTGAAGGTATCTTTTAATGCTGTCTTTAGCCTTGATTCATACAATTCAACTCTTCCTTTCAAATATAATTATTCAAGTCCTGCTTAGCATGTGTGCCTGGTATTTAACTCTTATGTGATTTTTTTGTTTTTTTGTTTTGTTTTTTGTATAAGTATGTCTATTGATTTCGATGACCTGCTTAGTTTAAATTGTTTTAAGTGGTGGTGCATTGATTCTGGAACTTTTGGATTTGCAGGAAAGTGTTACTGAAGACTTGCCAATGCCTCCACTATTTCAATTTCTTAGTCTATTGGCATTCAAAATATTTGTATGTGAAAAGGTACGGTAAAATTTGAGCATGTTCAAATAGTTATTTATTTATTTTGGAGTTTCCTGCATAGGTTGACTTGTCAGTCTCTGAAGTACTTTCCTCTTCTTTTTTTTTTTTTTTGGGTGAAAATCTGAAGTACAGGTAGATGTTGCAATTATTGAAGTTGGCCTAGGAGGGAAAAAGGACTCAACAAATGTGGTATGTATCTCTTTTAAAAGATCAGCTTTGATTGTTTTCGTGTTGACTTACTTGCCAAATTACTACCCAAGTGCTTAACTACAATATCATGTGTGATAATAGTCAATAAAGTTGCCTATCTGGAAAATAAAAAAAAAATGTAAAAAATGACAAGAGAAGTACATTCTTCTCTGTATTGCTGGAATGCATGCTGAAAATTAAGTAATTGATATCCTTCCTTGATCATTGAAGTTTTCCTAACTTTGCAGATCAAGGAACCTGTTGTCTGTGGCATTGCTTCTCTTGGTATGGATCACTTGGAAACATTGGGTATGCCACCTCTGTACATTTCCATCCTTCTCTGGATCCTTTTTAAATTTTATAACTCTCTCTCTCTCTCTCTGTATATATATATATATATATATATATATATAAAATCCATGATAGTGCTTAAGTTGTTGGGTAACCTGCATTTTAATCTTCCAAGCTCTCTCTCTCTCTCTCTCTGTGTGTGGTGGGGCATAAAGATTGTATTTATTTTGCATGTTTTAACTGTGGTGCTTAGCATATTAACAACATACAGGAGATAACCTGGAAAAAATTGCTTCTCACAAGGCTGGAATTTTCAAGGTAACAAAGATTTTTATGTATCCCAGATTCTAGTTTTCCTTAATTATAGACTATTCAATTAAAATACTCCTATCTTGATTTGACTGGCGCTTTCCATTTTCAAATGTCTCTTCTAAACTGGATTGATGTCTTTCCTTCCCTTTGAAGCCTCAAATTCCTGCATTTACCGTACCACAACTTGCCAAAGCAATGGATGTTCTCCAGGAAAGGGCCCAAGAACTCATGGTAAATTTTTCCTCATTTTAAAAATTATATTTTCCTTTCTGGTCATGATACCAAATGGTTTAACACCTGCAATATCAGCTGTCGTCTTGTATTAGCTTGAGCTCTCTGGGTGATGTGGTGGGAAATGGTACCCAGAGATACACGTAATATGCTAGAAAGTATGAAAGAATATATACGATAAAAGATTTTATAATTGATATCTATTTATTATTTTTCTAGGTTCCTCTAGAAGTGGCAACCCCCCTTGAGCCTAAGAAGTTGAATGGGCTAAGGCTAGGCCTGTCTGGGGATCACCAGTTCATCAACGCTGGCCTAGCTGTTTCACTTTGTAAGAGTTGGCTCCAGATAACAAGAAACTGGGAAGAAGAGCTGTCCCAAAATGTGAGTGATATTCCCTAGATGCTTTCTTCCTTTTCCTTTTCCTACCCTAAAAGGAAAATAACCAAACAACGTAAATTTTGTATGACAATTTTGGAAACCGATATTTTTGCCTAAAAGGAATTTAAATTATGATGTCATTCATTTTCTGGTGGGTTAGTTATAAGTTATAACCATCTACGCTTCCTTGAATATCTAATTATCAGGATAGTGGGGACGACAAATTGCTAGAGGCTTTTCTAAGGGGCCTTTCAACAGCACGTCTTCCTGGAAGGGCTCAAATTGTTAATGACTCTTCTTCATTGAGGAGGTCTTACGAATCACCAGAAAATTCTTGTGGTGATTTGACATTCTACTTGGATGGAGCTCACAGTCCCGAGAGTATGGATGCTTGTGCTAGATGGTTTTCTAATGCTGTCAAAGCAAATGATAATAATATATTTCAGGCATCTTCTTCAAATCTCGAAAATTTAGAAAATAATTTAGGGAATGGCTACATTCAGCACAGAGAAGGGAAGGACTCCAACAAAATTACAAAGCAGGTAAAATCATATAGTAACAATTGTGTTTCTTTACAGTAATCAAAATTAAAATTTCTATCAATTTCCCCTGTTTGACTTATAGTTATATGATTGATTAACGTGTCCTAGTATGGTGTTTATACCTTGCAGATTCTTTTATTCAATTGCATGGATGCGAGAGACCCTCACATCCTTCTTTCAAGGCTTGTGAATATATGTGCTTCTTCAGGTATTGTTTCTTAGAGTAAAAAAATTGACATATCATCATGATTTTCTCATTGAAAATATTCCAGTAGAGGTTCTACTCCAAGGACTTTATGGTCCACTGATATGTGCGTCATTTTTATTTATTTTTTGAACTTGCGCAGGGTCTCATTTCTCGAAAGCCATTTTCGTCCCAAGTTTATCAGCATATAACAAGGTTACTTCTAGTGCCTCAGTCATTCCTTCCGATATTCCGGCCGGGGACTTGTCATGGCAGTTCAACCTCCAGAGAATTTGGGAAAAGATTGTTAACGGGAAAGGTAAAGCTCCATTTTATTGTTCTTTTAAAACTAGGATATTTATTGTTCATATTTTGCCATCTCTAGTTCCTATTTTGACTACGGGCCCATACTGATTATGTATACTGTCTAATGAAGACTAACAAATGTCATTGCAAGATTTATTTACATTATTATTTTCACCAAGTACATTGGGGGATTAGGTTACCTACTTTTCATGATTAAATTATGATTCTGAAGTTGTTAGCTTGCTATTCATTGTTGGGCCCTCTCTCTAACAACTTAAGCTTTTAGTTGAGTTGGTTTCTTGACTTGGTATTAGAGCTTTAGGTGTGCATGACCACACGATGCCCTTTATATTGATATTAATTGTGCAATACTGCAATGTACATTGTTTGCCTCTACTCCACGTGCAAAGGGGCAATGCGAGTAAGTACTGGCACCAGTCCTTTGAATCCATTCGAAGGATCACTTTCTAGTACTTCCTCTGTTCCCAGATATAAGGACAAGTTTGACTTCTCTAAGTCAATTTGGGAAATTTTTTCAAATTAAAATTTGTTTTGAATTTTAAAAAATAAAAAATGAAAAAAAAATTGGTTTTTGTAACTGGTAGTACATTTCAAATAGTTGACAATTTTCGTAATTGGATCGACTATTAATCAAATGAATTCATATAATTTTTCAAAATTGACTTCAAATATTACAGAATGCTCTTATATTTTGGAGCAGAGGAAGTATATGTCACTTACTGAAAAGAGTTCCATTATATTTTGTGTCTCAAGTTGATGAAATAGGAGTATTATCTATCCCATCCACAAATAAAGTTTGAACAGAATGAAGGGACTACGAGTGGCCACTAGAGCTGAGTTGTTTAGTTAGTGCTTACTTTTAATCAATCAAACATTCATGGAGGTTGTTGTTAACGTTGTTTAATCTTTTTAACATTTGACCGATCACGTGTTCTCATGTTCCGTATTCATGCAGATATTATGCTTGACAAGAAATCCAAGATGGTGAGTACGGAGAACTTGCCACCCCACGGGTTCCTTTCTGAAGATGATGTTTCATGTCCCAGCCCGGAAGCTGGATGCTTTCATAGCAGTGCAGTGATTCCTTCATTGCCATTGTCAATAAAATGGTTAAGGGACTGTGTTAAAGAAAACCCTTCCCTTAGGATTCAGGTAAGAATCCTCAGATTTAATGTACCATTTTGTTTTGGCTTCAGGCTTTCTTGAAGTGTTGAGGGTCATTATCTGCTATGTATGTATTAAGGAGGGGAATAAAAATAGTGAGAAGTTAATAAAACATATTTCTCCTAGACACACGCATGCGTGCACACACACACACACACACACACACACATATATCTATATATTGTGCAAGCATGCATATAGCCAAGTTTATCATCTTGACCCCTTTTCCAATATTTTGCTTTTATTGAAAGAACATGACACTCTGTAGAGGCAGTAACCAGTTGATATATGCAGGTTCTTGTCACAGGCTCATTGCATCTGGTGGGAGATGTATTAAAGCTTCTAAGAAGGTGACCGAAGCTGCCTCAAGGACTATAGAAGATGTTCTTAATTACCAGATATACCATTGTTTTAATTTCGTGAACTCATTGTTTTAAGCACAGCGAAAATAATAATTTTTTCTAGTGGAGATCAGAGATGATGATTTTTTGTGTTTGTGTTTGAGTAACGATACATTGAGGTAAGGTAAGTTCTGGCCTTCTGTACCAGTAGATTTAGACAAGTTTGATTTACAAATTGTACCTAGAGAGTCTCATTTATTAATGTGGAATCTATTTTTGAACTTAGTGAGACTTGGCAATTTTGTATTTTCTTGTATGAAAAGGGTAATGACATTTGACAAATCATCATTATATAAGAATGTGGAGTGCCAATATCAGTTTCAGAAATAAAATTTTGTAGAGTTTTTCGTATGTCGTCTATACATGAGGAATGACTGTATTATAACTTAAAATTCATTTGATGTATTAGTACACTAAATATAAGGAGTTGTTATTTGCACAACAAAAAATATTAATCACTCGAGATTCCATAATGAGTTAGAAAGTGGGATCTTGTTGTGAAAATATATATATGTATATATTTGTGAAAATAGCATTGCAATGTAATGTCCTGTTAAGAAAATATAAATATATAATTTGATGTCAATTCCAAATTCTAATTATTAATGACATTGGCCCACTAAAAACTAGGGTACCCAATATATTCTCCCCCAAAAAAAGTTCCTTAAAAATATCTAATAAAGCATTATGATGATAAGATTCTCTCATTTTTAAATGATAGAGATCATTAGTTTTGGGATAATGCTGTTTCACTGTTCAAAATCTTAATATCTTCACATTTGCACTTTATTCAAAATCTGGGGATAAGTTATGAAGTGTGTGTTTAAATTTCTTATCCAATAGTACAAAGTATTTTTTTAAATTCAAATATATTTTTGATATAAATGTGGCGGAGAAGACTCAAGTAACACGGGACAGAGAAGAAGTACTCAGATAATACTCTCTCCCTTCCGAAAAGAATCAATAAAATAGATAAAATACATAAATTAAAAAATTTAATTTTTTAGGAAAAAATATATATTTTTAACAAAATTATCTTTATAAATATATTTTATAATGATAGAGAGAGAAAAAAAAAATTATGTGACATAAAGTGAGGATAATAAAGTAATTATAAACTAAAAGTGGTAAATTAAGTTATTCTTTTTAAACAATAAAAAGAATATCTGAGCTCATTCTTTTTAGGACAAAGAGAGTACAAAACAAGTACAGTAAACCATATATAAGTTGAGTTTGAATTTAATAAACATAAACATGTACATATTACATTAGTTGAAATTAATGTTCTAAAAATCAATATGCGGACTTAGGCGTTAGAAGGAGGACCTAGTGACTATATGCGGACTTGAGCGTTAGAAGGAGGACCTAGTGACTAGACGGTTCTAATCGGATATTAATCGGATATAGACGAATATTAATCAATTTTAGGTGCTCAATTTGCATAAGTGATAGATGACTTTTCGGTATTAATTCAAAAATTAATCCGAATTAAACGAAATTTTTTAAAACAGTGATTAAAATAAGTCGAATGGAGTCAAATTTATTTAGAGTCAACTTATGTAAGTAGACTGTTTGTCCGTATACTATCTCTAAATTAATGCAAAACAAACTCATCTAAAAATTTAATACTCCAATATTTATAGAAAATAATAAATATGAAAGACGTGTACAAATTCCTCTATGATTTAGCAAAATCTTCCAGATTTGTGAATGAAATAAAATAAAACAAAACAATCAATTTTGAATAAACAACGACGACAAAACGGCTCTTTAACTTCAGCTTCAACTTCTGTCGCTATATAAACATTTCCATCCACACACACACACACAAAATAATCATAAAGTTTCAATGGCGGGACTTCATTCATCTTTCAGACCCACCTCTGCTTCTTCATCACCATCTGCTTCTCCCAGACTACTTTTGTTGCTGACACTTTGGCTACTCAGCCTTGCGGCCTTAGCTTTCATTCTTCAATGCCGGGATGGATTCTTCGACCCGACTACCCGCTTGTTGGTCGATGACCATCCCCAGCTTCCTGATATGGGTGCGTCCGCTCCGGTCCGCACGTCCTCGTCGGATTGTGAGGATGTTTTGGCTCAGAAACGTTCGCCTTCGTTTCCCTACTTCAGGGATTGGAAATTTAGTTATGATGGGTCGGATCTCAAGCCTAACGTGAGTATGTTTCCAGATTCCTTTCTCGGGTTTGTTATATATGTATATAGTCTATGTGTGCCGGCCGAGCCAGAGCGCGAAAAATGGAGACCATACATAAAATTTTGACAATATTCGGAAATTCTTTTTGTTAGTATTCTTTTTTTTTTTATTTTTCAAAAACTGGGATATATATTTTGATTATTTTATAATTAGAGTGCTTTTTTTGGTGTATTAAATTAGAATACTTAATTTGACAATTATGTAAATTGAAGGTATGTCTTATTTCAAAAATGAGGGTAACATGAAAAATAAATAAATATACTAGTACATAAAAGAGAAGTTTAAAAAATTCTGGGTTTTTTTGGGTCCCGCCACTCTTGTGTGCATGCATATGTTTGTATATTTTTCTGAAACAAGCTGTCTATTTGTTAAAAGTTGTACAGCTTATTATTAAAAATTATTATTAATAATAATACTCCCTCTCATCTGCACAAAAATAAATAAATAAATAAATAAATAAAATCCCTTTTTAGGTTTATAATGTTAATAATAATAATAATATTATCAAATTCTAATTTGACTAATTTAATTTCATTCAATCCAATATCTATGACGTACTATTAATTATAAAAACTTCTATTTCAAGCCATGTTTGAAGCACATCAATAATTTTAAATTAGAATTCCGCTAACAAACTCTTCTGTGGATTCTTTACTATAAAACATACGAGTAGTAAAGTCCTTTCTTAATACAGTATTATAGGGAATTCTAATTTGGATTGGATCATTATTGGCATGGTAATTACTTTAAAATTAATGCGTTCAATCTTTTCATGCTTATTAATTGCAAATATATATATATATATATATATATATACACACACACACACACTCATGCATCCAATTAATTGTTTCGCTATTTATGTACAAACTTTGTAAAGCGGGGTTTAAATTCTAACAATAATTTTTTTTTAAGAATGTTATTTATATTTATCGTTCAAAATATTTGAAGTCGGGATTTTTTTTATAATTATAATTCAAAAAGTTTATTAAAAATAAATATAATTTATTAAAATTATCATAAAATTAATTTTACTTGTAATTATTAAATTTGTTATATGCTGAACTAGTGGCACACTAAATCACTAATAAAGTTTTCTAAACTGCAACATAGTGGCACACTGGGGCCATGGATCATGAAAGAGGTTGACTCTATCTTCCTTAGTTATGTTCGGTCACGGCTCGAAGGACCAACACCATTCGAAAGTGGGCGGCTCACTAATCAGCATTGTCTCCTCCATGTGACGGAAAGTATTAACTAACCATTGAATAATTTTGATGGAAAAATAACTATTATTTGGAATTTAATTACTACAATTAATGTTACCTGGTAATGGGATCGTTTTGGATTGTGGAATGAATACAGTAGTGTGTTAAGCTAGGGTAGTTCTATATAATTGTTTATAGTTATAAATTATTTAAATTTAAATAAAGTAATTAATATTAATATTTACAGAAGGTTTTTGGTTACATCAACAATTTCCAATATAAACATAATGTTTGAGCTTTAAATGTTTGATCAAGTGTTAACTTGTTGAATGTTTAGCCTTTCAAGTCACAAAAACAAACTCTATATCTGTAAACAATCATAAAATTTTAGTTTTCTTTTGTTTGTTTTACTACATTTGCAAATCATTTATCAGGTCACTACACGATCACCGTTTTTTTGTTTGGCAGATATGTATTACGACGAGCACCTCGGCTGGCTTAGAGCAGATTCTGCCATGGATATTTTATCACAAGGTTATTGGGGTTTCAACCTTTTTTCTGTTTGTGGAAGGGCAGGCTGCATCCCCCGGTGTATCTAAAGTCTTAGAATCCATTCCCGTGAGTCCAAATCCATGGCCTTCCTCTATAGTTTTCTGTCCCCTATTTCTTTTTCTTGTCTAGACCTTACTAATTACACATTCTTTTTTCTCAGGGAGTAAAAGTAATTTATAGAACAAGGGAACTGGAGGAGCAACAGGCTAAGAGGTCGGTTCTCTTGCCGTTTAAATGTTGTTATATACCGGTAATAATATGTTAAAATTCTAGTTATAGCAATCTCCGTCAAGTGGCGCTTGCCACAAATAATTTTTCACTTTTTCTTCAAAGAAACGATAGACAGAAAATATGAGAAATATAATTGTTTGATAACCTGAAGTCCACCGAGAAAAAGAAAAATACTACTGCAGAGTTCAATTAGAAATATTCTAGTTCTCTGAGAAGCTACCAGTGAAAATTATGCAATGGAATTTGCCGACTGTAGCTGTATTACCTTGCAACCACCTTTTGAGATCATATTGATTGCTCTCTCTTTTCTACGTGTGAATTGTTGTATATTTTATGCAAGTCGATGCTCTGATTTTCTACGTGGAGATTGTAATACTTTGTTCTCTCGTTTAACCATGCATTACAATTTTCATTTTAGTAGTGTTTCAATCTTGTTAATGTTTTTATCAATTGATTTCTTCAGCCGGATCTGGAATGAGACTTGGTTGTCGATTTACTTTTACAAACCATGCAACTATGAATTGTTTGTGAAGCAAAACCTCAATATGGAAATGGCTATAGTCCTGGCAAGGGTACGGTAATATGTTTTAGTTTTTTGTTGTTCTTTGTAGTATAATCTTTATTACTTCCTCCGATCCACGAAAAGAGCTCCTTTTGCTAAATTAAGAAACTTAAATAATTTAGTTTTATAGATCCCATCTTTAACCCTTGATCGATATACTGAAATACATATCTATAAACTCCTTGACCTTCTCCACATAAATAACAAGTATTGCAGGAAGCTGGCATGGATTGGATCATTCATCTTGACACTGATGAGCTACTGTATCCAGTAGGCTTTCGTGAGTACTCTATAAGAGTGCTGTTGTCAGAATTGCCTGAAGATGTCGATATGGTTGTCTTTACAAATTATGTGAGTGAATGGTTAATTTACTAATAATTATTTAATTTTTCAAAACGTTTAACCGCTGATAGTTGGAAATTTTTGTGCTATGGTTAATTCTTCGGCGCCCTATAAATATTTATCATCTTTATCCTTTTAAGATGTTTGGAATGATGATGCATAGCTGTTTTTGTTTCAGGAGAGTAGTGTTGAGCGAGATGATATAAAAGATCCTTTCAGCGAGGTAAAACATTAATCTCTTGTTTCCGTTAAGATGAATGTAATCGATTTTTTTAATAGGCCGGCCTCTCTTTTTTGAAAAAATAAAATAAATAGGTCTCAATGTTCAAGAAGAATTATCATCATCTAGCAGAAGAGATATACTCTAGTAGTTACAAGGAAGCAAGTCGTGGTAATCCAGGCTACTTTTTGACGTATGGAAATGGGAAAGCAGCAGCTCGTATTCAAGATTATCTTCGTCCCAATGGTGCACACAGATGGAACAACTATATGAGGGAACCGAAGTATGTCCGTCCCACTACTCTTAGCATCACCAATCAATTTCAACATCTACTTCCATAAAAATCTTCTGTGAAAATTTTCTTTAACATCTTGCTGGTTGTTGTTATTTACTGTGAGGAGAATATATTTTTGTTCTATTTATGACATAAGCATAATATGGAGCATTATGTGTTACATTTATAGAGAGGTCCAATTGCACGAGGCTGCTGTTCTGCATTACACGTACTCCAAGTTCTCAGATTTAACTTCAAGGCGTGATCGATGTGGCTGTAAGCCTACGAAGGAGGATGTTCAGAGATGTTTTTTTCTAGATTTCGACATAGAGGTGAGTTCTGATTAACTTTGTAATGCCCTGTACAACTAAGTTAAACATCGATTACCATATGTTGAAATCTGCTTAATTAGTTTTCCATAAAAATGAATGTTATTCTCATTCATATGGATGGTGATTCTGGTACAGACGTTTAAAATTTGAAAGTATTGAATATAGACATTTTAATTTGTTGCAAGTAATATGCTTACTGCTATCTGATCGAATTAAGATTTTTGTGCTGCAGGCTTTTATAATAGCTTCTACATCTACGGAGGAGGAAATGCTTGAATGGTAAGCATTAATGTTGCGTTTGATTTTCCGTTCCTTAAGTAATAGATATAGAATGAATTTTTGTATTAAAAATGAGTGATTGTGAGAATGAAATATATTGTTAGCAACTAAATTTTAGTCGAAAATGAAGAGTTTATTTTTCTACTTAAATTTTAATGTTAATTAAAATTTCATTCCAACACTTACTTTTTAATATAAATTTTATTTCACTCCTATCACTTAAGGAATAAGAAACCAAACGCAATGTACGTAATCATAGTTAAAAATATGAATGTTGCTTTTTATAGCCTCTTAATCCTTTAATCAAAATCCTGGAAGAATAAAAATAAAATAATCCTTGCTCCATCATACGATTCTTGTAATCGGGGTTCTTTTATTTACTTGGTTTAGGTACCGTGAACGCGTTGTATGGACTGACGAAGATCTAAAGATGAAACTACTAAGGAGGGGCATTCTAACTCGCATTTATGCTCCAATGGTGAGTTCAATTTATTTGTTTTTCCAAAAACTGTTCCTTTAAATAAAAAATTAAAAAAACATAAAATTAAACAGGGTCTCTTTCGTTGTTTCCTTCTTTTCTTTGTCACACACATTTAAGATTACTGTAATATATACTTTTATTTGCAGGTTATTATTCAAGGACTGAAAGAATCTGGTACTTTCAGTTCTATAATTGAATCTGCACAGATGAGTCTATCAAACGACACAATGTCATCGCCTATTCAGAGTAGTAACAGCTCTAGAGCGGCTGAAACCAAGGTAATCTCTTCAAGAAAGATGGGAAAGAAAGTAGAATTTCAAGCCACCGGAAGCAAGATTTTGGACATTCCAAACATAGATTCTGTAGCAATTCCGCCATTATCTCCTCCTCGCATGGATGGATATTCACCTCGATATATATACAAGTAGTTCAAAGTGAGCTTTACAGTTCACAAATATATGAAAAGAAAGCAAAGAGATGGGGTTTAGTTTTCATAGGGATGTTCAGATCATTAGGGATCTTCCAAACAAGCCATCACCAATGATATAGAGGAAGTTGGTTACTCCTACGTAACTAAGGAGTAATAAATTTTATGCTGAGTTTCCAAATCAAAATTGTTTTGCTGTAATCCTATCAGAAGTTGGATGGCTACACTGCGTTGGAATCCTGTAGGTTATATCACCCTACACAAGCATATAAATACATATAGAAAACATAGACCAACATAAAACTAACCAATGGCTTCCACTGCTTCTGCTTATCTTCATCCTCGTCATAGGCGGAGGCTGCTGCCGTCTTGGTCTGATCTCCCAGATGAATTACTGACCATCATCTTCGAATGTCTCTCAGGACTGTTTCGATCGAAAACAGTGTCTTGACTTGTGTCGTTCGTGGGGATCAGCCGCTGGGACGGTCTGTGGCACCCTAACCACCCTCCATTGCTCCTGCTTTTAAAAACAGAGGAGGTGGATCAGTTAGAGGAAGTGGAACAGAGACACAGCAAAATCTTGACTTTTGGTAAATATAATTGTCATAGATAATATTGCTTATGGCCTCCTTTAACTTCTCTCTCTATATATCACATATGCAATTGAATTATATAAAAGCCAATTAGCAGCGGTGGCAAGACATCGAGGATTTAAGCAGGAGTTCCTGAGTCTAACACATGGGAACCTTTTTTTT
The DNA here is from genome assembly GCA_032359685.1 of Pittosporum tobira. Taxonomy (NCBI): domain Eukaryota; kingdom Viridiplantae; phylum Streptophyta; class Magnoliopsida; order Apiales; family Pittosporaceae; genus Pittosporum; species Pittosporum tobira. The sequence goes on from JAUMHB010022233.1 coordinate 17,403, forward strand.
TTTTTTTTTTAATTGAAATTTTCTTACCACTTCTAAGGTGGTCTAAAAGCTGAAAATTACAAACCTAAAATTTCTTTAATAAAATTGAAAATTACATGCAAGAAGGAATTGACTCCCAACCCCCACATACAAAATCATAGTACTAAGCTCTGCACCGCAATGATATTATTTAAAAATAATAATTCTACTGTTCTTTTGTATTATATATACTATAATAATTTTTTTTTTTAATATTAATAAATTTTGTCTTCCCTTAAAATATTTTCCAAGTCTGCTATTACCTGCAATCTCTTAATTTTAACCACTATGCTGAAAGCTTAATATATATCTTTGAGATGTATTTGAGATTTTAAATTCAAAACTCAACGAGTGTCTTAATCAAAAGAATAGTAATATACTAAAATAGGTGACCGATTCGTTCAATGCGTTAATCTTAATTTTACCAATGAGTCTTGCGTTGCAAATCAGGAAATACTAAATTGCCGCAAAACAAACTCATGAAAAAGTTAGTAAAATTAGGATTGCAGTAGCTACATTATAATGTAGATTATAAAATTAATGTATTAAATTATTTTATTAAAATTATATAATAAATGTCTTTAATATAAGTATAGTTCACTAACATACCCACGGAATATGCAAAGTTTCTGCTAATAATAAGTTTGAAATATAATCTTATTCATCAATAAAAATAAATTAAAAAATAAAAATTTCGCCTTAATTTAAACATTATATTATAGGTTATAAAAGTAATATTTTTAATAACGCGTTGCTTTATTAAAATTTCTGTTAAAAATTGTGAGGCTAGAATAAAATGTACGTTATAGGAAAAACAAATTTACAAGTAAAAGTAGATAAATACAAATCTAAGCATATTTTTAGGCGGAATTATCAACAAAGTAAACAATTTCGAATAAACACGGCGATAACAACACCAACGACGAAACGGCTATTCTGAGAATGCTATTCTTATATATATCAACTCCAAAACTTCAGTTTCAACTTCTCTCTATGTATACACATTTTCATATATATTATAGTACATAATTGAATCAAACTCTACATTTTAATTAATTTTCCATGGCGGGTCTTCATTCTTCTGTTAGACCCACCTCGTCGTCTTCTTCTTCAAGACTACTTTTGTTGCTTACACTTTTGCCACTCGCTCTTGCGGCCTTTGCTTTCATTCTCCAATGGCGAGGTGGATTCAATGACCCGACTATCCGCTGGTTGCCCGATGATGAGCCCCATTTTCCGGGTATGGGTTGGTCTGCTCCGGTCCGCACGTCTTCGTCGGATTGTGTGGATGTTCTGGCTCAGAGACGCTCACCGTCGTTTCCGTACTTCAAGGATTGGAATTTTAGTTATGGATCAGATCTCAAGCCTATTGTAAGGCCGAAACTTCGATCATCCTTTTGGGTCCTTCATTTTCTTGGCTTCATCAATGTTTTTTGGATTCCTTCATTGAATTTTTACATATATATGTGGGTGTGTATATGTTCGTATCCAATTATCCCTGAATATGTGTGCGCGTGCGCGCGCGTGCGTGCTAATTTGGACACTAGAAACAGATTTCTATGCAGGCATGTTGATATCCTAGAATACTTATACGTTGTTATACAACTCACTGAAATTACTTAATACATTGTTAGACTCCCTCTCTTACTGCACACATAAAGCCTCATTTTGGGCTTATAATGTCAAATTTTGATATTATCAAATTCAAGTTTGAATCAACTTATTTGATTTTATCCAATCCAATATCGAGAATGTAATAGTAACTGTAAAAACTTTTATCCCTGAACACGGGTGGATCTCATCCATAATTTTGAATTTTGGATTTTGCTAGTTGACATCAGAACTCAAAATGGGACTCTTCTATGGAATGCTTATATAAATAAAAATTAAAAATAAATAAAATCAGTTATATATTGAACTAGTGGCAAAGTTTCAGATACTGTAAGATAAGAAAATGTTCAGTGACCTAACACTATCCCTGCCGTGTGTCGGAAAGTATTATCAGAACCTTATATAATTTTGAATTTTGAATTTTTTTTTTTTCATTTGGGAATACAATTACTGCATGTAGGAGAGTGAAAAGGTGAAAATTATGTGTGCCTTGTTAGATGATCTATTATTAATGCATGTTATGTTCTGGTATACCAATGCATTGCAATTTGTAACAATAAGTAAGAGTATGATTTGTTTTTGACAAGTCAAGATAGAACCACACTCAATTTGCGGTGATCTTTTGTCAGGTCACTACGTAACTCTCTTGTCATTGCCATTTTCTGTTTGACAGATATGTATTACCGCGAGCACATCGGCAGGCTTAGAGCAGATTTTGCCTTGGATATTTTATCACAAGGTTATTGGGGTTTCGGCCTTTTTTCTGTTCGTGGAAGGCAAAGCTGCATCCCCCAGTGTATCCAAAGTCTTAGAATCCATTCCTGTGAGTCTAAATCCATGGCCTCTCTCTGTATATCTTTCTGTCCTCTGTTTCAGTTTGACCTTCTGTTTTTATTCCTCAGAAATATCTCTAACTACACATCTTTTTTCTCAGGGTGTAAAAGCAACTTATAGAACAAGAGAACTGGAGGAACAACAAGCTAAAAGGTTGGTTCCCTTGCCATTTAAAAAAAATATGCCAGCATTTTAGTTATGATAATCTGCTTCGTTTGTTGTTCTTCTTTTTGATTGCTGATAGAAAAAAGATTCTGACCTTTTAGTACAGTTTTTAGATGTATTACCTTCCTTAAACATCCCTAGAAGTTCAAATACTTATGGAGATCATAATGATTGTTCTCTCTTTTCTTTAAGGTACAAAAGTAAGTTGTAGACATATTCATGTTAGATGTTTTGGTTTTCTATGTGGGAATTGTGGACATATTCATGTTAGATATTTTGGTTTTCTATGTGGGGGTTGTAATACTTTGTAGTTTTGTTTACCCGTTACATGTTTATCTTAATAGTATCATTTGTGTTTCAATCATGTTAATATTTATTAATTGGGTTCCTCAGCCGGATCTGGAATGAGACTTGGTTATCTGGATTCTTTTACAAACCATGCAACTATGAGTTATTTGTCAAGCAATCCCTCAATATGGAAATGGCCATAGTCCTGGCAAGGGTATGGTAATATGTTTTAGTTTCTTGCTCTTCGTAATCTTTATTAATTACTCTTTCCGTTCCACAAAAAGCACCCCATTTATCAAATTATTTTGTTCCATGAAAAGAATTCAATTTGATTGATGATAATATAAAATGATATGATGTCCTAAAGTTTACCTTGACAATTATGTTATCATGTGACCACTGCTAAACTAAATATCCATTACTTTAGGATGATTATGGAAGTACCTATAGTGCATCTTGACAAAATTCTTGACCTTGTCTATAACTATTGTAGGAAGCTAGCATGGATTGGATCATTCACCTTGACACTGATGAGCTACTATATCCAGCTGGCACTCGTGAGTATTCTCTAAGGGAGCTTCTGTCAGAACTGCCAGAAAATATTGATATGGTTGTCTTTCCAAATTACGTGAGTGAATTGGTTTCTTAGTAGTTATTTATTTATTTTCTTAAAATGTTATTACTGTTAATCGCAGCCACTTGGTAATATGCTCTGGGTTGCCTCTTTGTTTCTATAATTTATCGTCTTTATCTTTTTAAGACATTTGGATGATGCCAATATTCCAGGAAAGTAGTGTTGAGCGAGATGATGTGAAGGATCCTTTCAGTGAGGTATAGAAATTTTCAGCTGATGAATCATGAATATGAAATGCATCTATTTGTAAGCATAATTTTACTCTTTTGTCAACTCCCTCTTTACCCAGATTTAACTAATAAATCTGTTTTTACTTTTGAATAATAAACATTAATCTCTCATTCTTGTTTAATTTCATTAAGATGACTGTCATGTGATGCATCTTCGATTAACTTTTTAATAGGTGTCAATGTTCAAGAAGAACTATGACCATCTTCCAAAAGAGACATACTTTGCTAATTACAAAGAAGCAACTCGTGGTAATCCAAACTACTTTTTGACATATGGAAATGGGAAAGCAGCCGCTCGTATTCAAGATCATCTTCGTCCCAATGGTGCACACCGATGGCACAACTATATGACCACACCACTGTATGCTCACTACCCTTAGCACACCCAATCAATTGTGTATATCATCCTCTCGTAGTACTTGACTTTTAGAAATAATTCATTTTCTGTGAAAAAAAATCTTCATTAAGATCTTGTTGCTTTATGTTATTTAGTAGACCTTGTCTTTTAAGGTGAATATATTAACTTACTGTTGATGATGTAAATGTAATATGTACTGTTCTATGTCATAATTGTAGTGAGGTAAAATTGCAAGAAGCTGCTGTTCTGCATTACACGTACCCCAAGTTTTCTGATTTAACTTCAAGACGTGATCGATGCGGCTGTAAACCTACAAAGGAGGATGTCAAGAGATGCTTTATGTTAGATTTTGACAGAGATGTGAGTTCTGATGCATTTATATTTCATCTCATTTTGCCTATCTTCTTTCATCCACATGATATCAATTTACTTTTGTATGCCTGCATTCACAGCTCACTAGCTTAGCTTTTGTTGCCTTTTCAATTTCTAAATAATTTTTTTATGTAGTACTTATGCATTTACCATTATAAAATTTCTATAATGGTCTACAAATATTACGCTCTAAAGATTTATTTATTTCGTAGTCATTGTAATTTGCATAATATAATCATCCAGATATGATAGAACATATTTTCTAAAAGTATGTTTCTGTTCTGAACTGTTGGACTTTGACATTTGCCATCATATGCTGAATACTGAGTCGACTAAAATTCTGTTTACTTGTCCATAAGAATGCATCTTATCCACATTCATATAGGTAATTCTGATGTAGAATACAGACATTAAATCTGAAAGTATTTAATATGGATGTTCTAATTTATTGCAAACTATTTTGTTTACTGCTATCTGACTTAAGATTTTACACTGCAGGCATTCATAGTAGCTTCTACTGCTACGGATGAGGAAATGATTAACTGGTAAATATAATCATATTCAAGAATATGAATATTGATTTTTCTAGCCTCATAGTTCTTTCATCTAAATCTTGAAAAATAAAAATTAAAGTATCCATGCTCGTCATTGAGCATGATAAATCACAGAGTACTGAAGCTAGCAGACTGATTGCACACTTTCCAAATGGTGCTTTTTTTGCAAAACGGACGCACTCTTCTTTCATTCATCACTTAATTTTAACTTAAAGTGCCACACATAAAAACACCCTATTTCCCTTAGAATTTCTGTCTGTTTCTAGAAAGGTGAAGATATTCTTTCTAATTTTGGATCTTGTTAGAACTTCTTACGAGTGATCTATTTACTTGCTTTAGGTATCGTGATCACGTTGTATGGACCAATGAAGATCTAAAGTTGAAACTACTAAGGAAGGGTATTCTAACTCGCATTTATGCTCCAATGGTGAGTCCAATTTGTTAATTTCCAAAATATATTCTTTTTTTATCCAAAAAAACTAAAAAATAATACTGTAATAAACAGGATCTCTGTCATTGTTTCTTTCGTTCCTTGGATATGCACACTCAAGATTATAGTAATATTCTCTTTTACTTGCAGGTTATCATTCAAGGACTGAGGGAATCTGGTACTTTCAATTCTATAATTGAATCTGCACAGACAAATTCATCAAATGATACATTTTTATCATCTATTGAGAGCAGTAAAAGCTCTATAGCTGCAAAAACCAAGGTAATCTCTTCAAGAAAGATGGGTAAAAGTGTAGAATTTCAAGCAACTGTAAGGAAGATTTTGGACATTTTAGACCCTGATTCTGCAGCAATTCCGCCGTTATCTCCTCCTGGTGTGGATAATAGCTGACGTCCTATATAGTAATTTTTTCCTTTCGGCCATGAGCTGCTCCTCCTTGGAGTCATCTTATTCACTCATAGTACTAGTTGAGATCTACAGTTGACAAAGACATGGAAATGAGGGCAAAGAGATTTAGTTTCATAGGAATTTTAATTTTCCGATCATTAACCAAAAGCTAGTGTACATTTCGGGCTTAGATTCGACATATTTTACACTGAGAGGTGTAGAGAGAGAGGGATCTTTATTGTAGATACATATAAAGTTGCACGTCGCAATTATGTACAAATGTTCTTATATGGAAGAGCATAACAAATCAGAGGCAGGCTAATGAAGGGATGACTGAGTCAAACTCTCCTTCATACTCATTTTTTTCGTACTTTTTATGCTTTTTATTTCAATTTTTTAATTTCGCATATTTGATCATAATTATTGATTGATGAATAATTGATATTATAATTCACATATTTGATCATAATCATTGATTGATGAATAATTGATATTATAACAGATGAATAAGATAAAAAAAAATATATGAAGAGTATGGAAGAGAGTTTGACTTGGGTTGACTACCACTGAAAATGATAAAATTGTCTTTTTTAGAAAAATGATTCGTTATTCTATTTCACAAATGCTGATTTTGACCGTGTTTGTTTGGTACATAATTTTAGAAAAAGATAATGAGCATTTTAATTATTTTATTCATTAAAATAAGATTTATTCATAACATGGATGGTTAGTATCAAAATATTATTTTACAATAAAATAAAATAAAATATTATTGCATTATTTTGCTTGTTATCCAAAAACGAAATACCCATTAGTGTATCCATTGAATGGACTTAGCGCTAAGAGAGAGCATGATATGATTCGGTGAAATCCACACCTAAAATTGTAGTGCGGATTTAAAAGGGTTTACCAATTATGATTGGTGCAGGTTTTGTTTATGTGAGTTTGGTGTGAGTTGTGAATTAACCAAAAAACGTTACAACTTAATTATAAAACTCCATGATTTATACAATCATAGCTTAAAAAATTTATAGTACATTATAAACTATTAATGCTTAAATCTAAAAAATTGCAACTGAAAAAAAATATTGAGATAAATTACTAATATACGTAACTTAATCTATCAAATTAAAATAAATACATATACAGAAAATAATATATGAATTAAATACAATAAAATTAATGAAACTTTGACAATAAAAATGAACACAATATTTCAGTTCAAATTATATTACATCAATCAAGTATACATATTACATATATACTAAAATATTTTGTTAAATATATATATAATAACCATAAATTTGGTGCGGGTTTATATTAAATTCACACCTACACCCAATATATATTGAGACTCTGTTTGTAAATTTTGAAGTAAAGAAAAAAAAAAGAAAAGAATAGAAAAATTAAAAATTATCTTTTTTTGAATTTGTGAGTTTGTAACAAAAAAGTTAAAAATTTTCTTTTCTTGTATTTCTGAGTTCAAAAGAAAAAAAAAGAAAAGAAAAGATAACATGTTACTATTTTGCCCTTACAAGCTTCAAAAATCACAAGCACTGTTGGAGGCTCACTTAAATATGCCAGTCACAAACACTGTCGAATAGCAAGTTTTGGCTATTCAAAGTAAAATACAAAGAAATCACTTATTTTCCACAGCTAGTTCCACAACTTCGCTAGTTATAAAAGAAGTTGGTGGAAGAATTATGCAGAATCATTAGCTTATGCTGCTGCTGATCCTCACAGTGCTAAAGTGCAGAATCTTTACAGTGCTAAAGTGCAGAATCTTTACAGTGCTAAAAATGTTGATCTTTGTGTGCAGTAACATCCAATCCACCGATAGTACAGAGAACACACAAGAAGTGCTGATCCTTAAAGTAACATCCAATCCTTACACACAAGAACTAATGGACCATAATTTCCATGATCGATGAAACAATCCACCGAAAAGCAAGATAAAATACAATGAACTCAAAATAACAATTGTAATTGCAAAATAATTTACACCACATAGAAATATACAATAAATACATAGAGTTCGATCAAGTTACCGGATTTGTTTGCCAACACATGAGCTTCATGAAACATGTTACAAAAATATAGTTACATATTAACATCAACTAGCATGGGCTGCAACCACTTACAAAAACACTTATGCCGAACATCATATTCACTGCCCACCATAAGCACGACACAGAGCCAAAAGTTTCATACAGAAGGAGAATCATAAACTGCTTTCAGAATCATAAACAACCTTGATTTTGCATATCATAACCTGCAACATAGAATCATAAAGAAAATCAAATGCATAAACTGTTTTAAGATGAAGTATGTTTTCATATTTATATTTTGCAACACAAGATACACTACTTACATGTAAAAACCCAATATTTTCAACATGTTATGAAATTTATTTATCTTTAACAGTATGATATTTTTGGGGATAAAATAAATTGTAG
>JAUMHB010022244.1:11633-25755 GCA_032359685.1 Pittosporum tobira
ATGAGTAAAATAGGTAAAATACGTAAATTAAAAAAATTAATTTTTAAAAAAATAATATATTTTTTTGACAAAATTATATTTACAAATATATTTTATAATAATAGAAAGAAAAAAAAAGAATTTTAATGTGACATAAAGTGAGAATAAGAAAATAATTATAAACTAAAAATGATAAATTAAATTATTTTTTTTAAGATGATAAAAAGAGTATTTAAGCTCATTTTTGAATTCATTTTTTTTTTATGACATATGGAGTAAAAGTTAAGGACTTAAGGTGGTGTGTGCCGTATGGCTGTATACAATATTGAAAAGATCCAATTAAGAAATTTTAAGGAAGATAAATGAAAAAATATGAAAAGAAAAGTATAGAAGGTATCCAGAGTATATCTCTCTCTTAACTTTAAAGACAAATTATAAGAGTTAATCACCTCACTCATTCAATTAAGACGTTGGGTGGTCAAATTTTGGCCATATTATTTGATATTTGAAATGTTAAAAAATTTATTTGATGTTTTGGATGATCAACTCTTAAAATTGATTATAAATGTAAATTTTTTTTTTTGAATATAATAAATAAATAAATATATAAATCAACTTTTTTATTTCAAAAAAAATATTAAAAAGGAAAATGCTTCACCTACCCCAGTCCCCCGTGGCTGCCCCTAGCTGAGATGTCACATGTCAACTCATTTCGTCGTCCTCCTCCTCCTCTCTCTGTACGTGTAGATTTGTTTATATAATGTCCACGTACTGATTCCTCACACCTCATTATCCTCTCTCTCTCTCTCTCTTAAAAAATGGGCAGTTTGGAAGTTGGGAGAACAACAACAGGATGGGCAGCAAGAGACCCGTCTGGGGTTCTTTCACCATACACATACACTCTAAGGTAACTTCAACTTTCTTCAAATTTTCTATTTAATTTCCTCATATTTCCATCAATTTCATGTTTCTTAGTTATTTAGATCTATAAAGATATATTTGTATTTATGTGTGTGTATCAACAGAGATACAGGCTCAGAAGATGTTTTTGTCAAAATCATTTGTTGTGGGATTTGCCACACTGATGTTCATCAGATCAAAAATGATCTTGGAGCCTCCAAGTACCCCATGGTTCCAGGGTATGTATATATTCATTTTACGACTCCCCTATCTTCAATTTAGTTATGTAATATACACATTCCCGCGCGCGCGCACACACACAAATGGCAGTTACACTCTATAGAAGTATTTATATGTACTCGTTCTGTCCCTAAGTAAGCAGCGTTCCCTTGTTGGAAAGACCAGATTTTGTAGAAAAAATTATGAGATTTTCAATAAGATTTTTGACTTTCAAATTCTAGAGATCCTAAAATAAAATTTGAATGGTCATTCTGGGACAGGTAGTATATGATATTTTCGTAAATATCGTTTGATCATGCGACTTAAAAGAATATTATGTACATTTATTGTTGGTACTTGGTACTCATTTAATAAGACTTGCCCATGTATTTGGGGTTGGTGAAGGCATGAAGTGGTTGGTGAGGTGGCGGAGGTGGGATCAGATGTGACCAGGTTCACCGTAGGAGATTGTGTAGGGGTCGGTACAATCGTCGGATGCTGCAAAAGTTGTCGCCCGTGCAAAGCAGACGTGGAACAGTACTGCAGCAAGAAGATCTGGTCCTACAATGATGTCTATACCGATGGCAAGCCCACCCAAGGAGGCTTCTCCGGTGCCATGGTCGTCGATCAAAAGTAATCAAACGGTTCCTCTAACACCTTCATATACACACCTACTACACAAAATCAATAATTCAATTTTACCGTATTTGTTGAACGATTGTTTCCCAAGCCATTGATTCATGTTAAGTGATTCATTGTTGGCTTGTAAATTTGTGGCTGATTTTGCATTCCCTTTCAACAGGTTTGTGGTGAAGATACCAGAAGGGATGGCACCAGAACAGGCAGCACCTCTACTGTGCGCCGGGGTGACAGTTTACAGCCCACTGACTCATTTTGGGCTGAAACAGGTCAGTGGACTGAGAGGGGCGATATTGGGCCTTGGAGGTGTGGGCCACATGGGGGTGAAACTTGCAAAAGCCATGGGCCACCATGTTACTGTTATAAGCTCTTCTGACAAGAAGAAAGAGGAGGCAATGGATCATCTTGGTGCCGATGCTTACCTGGTCAGCTCGGACGCAACTCAGATGCAAGAGGCCGCCGACTCGCTTGATTATATCATCGACACGGTGCCAGTTTTTCACCCACTCGAGCCTTACCTATCTTTGTTGAAACTTGATGGGAAGTTGATCTTGATGGGAGTTATCAATACTCCATTGCAATTTATCTCCCCCATGGTGATGCTTGGTAAGTTACTCCGTTTTTTTCACTCATTCCGTCTGGAAATTAAAGTCGCATTTGATATTTTCACATTTTTTGACATATTAAGATTCGTCTTGGGCACATTTAGATATAATTTAGTTGGACAAATAGTCGCGATATTGGCACTTCACTAATTTATGGGGTGACTTTTGTTTGTTTGACTTTACACCTGTTACATTGGCAATGACACAAATAGAAAGTGTCTTAAAAACTCTCCCCTTAATCCCGATTAATCTCCATCTCGACACTAGACAATCTTTTAATTATCGCCTTGACTAATTGGACGCTTAAGTTCCCCGAGCGATTTTTATAGCACTACTTATTACACAAACATGACATTTATACACAAAAAAGAAGGTAGGAGAAGATGAATTTACATATAAACATATTAATCAGAGAGAAAATACTAAAAATACGGTGTGTGCGCGTTTACAGAATTCTGACGAGAATTTTGTGAGATTAGTACATTTACAATTTGCAGCATAATTATGGTCATTTTGCTTGGATTCTGATTTTTTGGGGGTAATAATTTTATGAAGGGAGGAAGGCCATTACAGGGAGCTTCATAGGGAGCATGAAGGAGACGGAAGAAATGCTCGACTTCTGCAAGGAAAAGGGAATAACTTCCACTATTGAAGTTGTGAAGATGGATTACATAAACACAGCTTTTGAGAGGTTGGAGAAGAACGATGTCCGGTACCGGTTCGTTGTGGATGTTGCCGGCAGCAAAATTGATCAAGAATCATAAAATCAATCCAATCATGTCACCAAACAAAATCAATTGGAACTTTGTTTCTTGGTATTCTAGTTTTTACTAAAAATTTTAAAAAAAAAAAAAAAAAAAAATTAAAAAAATCACAAGTTGTTCTGAATGTGTTGTGGAGGTGAGTGGGAATGTGTTCTATGACTCTCTTTGATGAAAACAATGAGATGGTGTCGTTTGGATGTTGCTTTCATATTTTCATATTTTTTTTATGGTGGTTGTTTGTACTGATGAATATGATATATACCGAGCCTTAATATGCGCTGATTTAAGGCCTGTCCAATTGCTAGTGGGTGGTTGGTTTTAGGATCACTCTACTTCTTTTATAAGTATTTTATTACTCCGTTTTTGGACTAGAAAATGTGATGCTATTATGATTTAATAAGAATTTGTATGATTCCATGAAGTTGATAATTTGTGCTCTCTTTTCCCTCCTAATTACTCCCTTTATTTTTCCTTTTTAAATGGCTTTTTAAATTTAAAAAAAAAAAAGAAAGAGAAAAATTTTTGCTCTTGTTCAGTTTAACTGGTCTAGATTTTAAAGAATTAACTACTCAATTCGTTCTTAAATAATTGTCTTTTTAAAGAAAAAAAAAGTGTTTAAATTTAATTATCATTTTCACATTTCAAGGTAAAAGTCAAGGCATGATGTTTTTAATTTCATTCTCTTTTATCTTTCCAATAAGTTTGACTCTAATAAATATTTTTTTTTATTTTCTCTCCCCCGTATCTTTTCAAGTATTTTATTCAAACAAATAAAATAATAATTGATTTTTTTAGTCTATGTACATGTCTTTAAAAAGACAATTATTTAAGAATTGAGAGAGTAAGAGAGTGGTGCTAATTGCTAAGTATTAATTACATAATTTTCGTAGTATGCCTAAACAGTAAACACTAACATCTTGTTTGTGAGTTCTAAAAACAATAGAAAAGAAAAGAATAAAAAAGTATCATTTTTTTTTTATCATTTTTCATTGTTAGTAAGTTTTTTGATATCCAAGAAAAGAATAGAGAAGGGTTGAAAATTAGGTGATTTTTTTGGCTAATTTTTCTTGGCAAAAGTGGGAAGATTTGGACGGAAAAGAAAAAAAATAACTCAAATTTTTATAATTCTATTATTGTCTTCATTTTTGTAATTTAACAAATTTATATTTACATATTAGGTCCTCTCTGACTATAATAATATATTTTTAAAAATAAAAAATACTATTTATTTAAAGAAATATTTTTAAGTAAAAATATTATTTATTTATATTTTAAACTGAATAAGTATAAAAAATATGATATTTAAATCTATTATTTATTTATATTTTAAAAGTGAATAGGTATTAAAAATATAATATTTAAAAATAAAAATATATTATTTATTTATAATATTTCTTGTTTTAATTAGTTATATGTTAATATTTTTTTTTATCTAAACTTACAAACAGAGTTTAAGAAAATCATTACTGAATGGTAAAATAGTAGCATGTTATCTTTTCTTTTATTTTGGATTAACAAAAAAAGTTATTCAATTTTATGTTACAAACTCAAAAATAGAAGAAAAAAAAAATTCATAACTTTTTCTGTTATTTTCTTTTTTATTCTTTTTTTTTTTTTTAATCTCAAAATTTACAAATGCAGCTTAAAATACAGTACAAGTTTGCTTCTCTCTCACCTTTCAAACGTAATTTTCCAATGAGAAATTTTGTTTATTTTCTCATTTGTCTTTAGGTTACCCAATAGAAGGATACTATTAAATATATTTATTCCGATTTTAATTATATTTAGTTATAGCAGCAGGTGACAAGTAGGTGAGATGGTAGGGTTGTTTAACCAAAAGACTTGAACCGACCGTTACAGCAGCCTAATCTTTGGGTTGTGGTGGGACAAGATTACTTGTTTATTTTCTCTCCCATGCCTGTACACTGGATAATCTTTTTCCACTGTAGAAGGTTGAACCATGCGGGATAGTGATGGTCATTGCTTTCCATAACCCAAGGATTTCTTGGTTTCCCATTCATATATATATATATATATATATATATATATATCCATAACCCAAGGATTTCTTGGTTTCCCATTATATATATATATATATATATATATATATATATGTTTCATTCATGAAGAAGAAAAAAAAAGTGATCAAGAATTTATTGCCAAAATTTGTGAATCTTCTCATATTCCCCTTACATTTGACTTTTTATATGGCAAAAAATTGAATATATCCCACAATGGTCTCTCAAAGAATCGGTATGTGTACCGTGAGGACCAGGTGTCTCCCAATCAGCCGACCAGGTTCAATTCTCACTCAACCATAAAATTATAAACGTATTTCATTTATTTTTAAAGATACGTATATGAATTAAAAAAAGTAATTACTTTTTTAGTAATTTGAGTAAAAATATTTAGAAAAATAAAAAGAAAGAAATAAAGAAAAATATTTATTAGAGCAAAATTTATTAAAAACATGAAAGAGAATAAAATTAAAAAACTTATGTTTTAACTTTTATTTTGAAATGTGAAAATGACAATTAAATTCAAATATAGACAATTATTTAAGAATGAAGAGAGTATTTATGAGTCGTCGTGAAATTATAAAGGATCCAAAAAAAAAAATTAAAAAAAAAAATGGTGCAACGTATTTTTTTTCCTTAAAAATAATAATTGTTTAATTAGTAATAACAACATTACAGTAAGAGACATTTTGCCACTTCGTCCTACTATTATTGAAAAATGAACTTATATTTATCAATTTTGGTTTATAAAACGACTCATTTAGTAGAGAAAAAAAAAATTAAGTATTCCTCGAGGCGGCCTGTATAATTCTCCCATATCCACATTTGCATAACAAGAGTTTATCAGCATTTGCAAATCAATAATCAAAATGGTATGACGTTTCGGATTTATAGATTTGCCAAAAAATTAAACAGCCCACTATCCAAAAATTTACACGAATTACAAAACTTATGCTACCTCAACCCCCTTATAAATTCCTTCAAAAAAATAAAAATTGTATAATCCGGTGACCGTTACAGACCTACTCGCTTCCAGTGATAATTTCTACTATTCTCATATTTAATTGTCACAGTAAAATTTTTGATGAAATTCTTCTGTTATCCAAAAGTGAAAAATTACACAATTGGGGGAAGAAGATACCGGACAAGGAACAAAATCATTACATTAAAGAGGTTGTTAGTCAATTTCTATGCCAGAGGAAAAACATTATAGCCCCGAGATTCACTCTCCTCTAATTTTCACAATGACAAATCGTGCAATAGCCATTCTGCATGGACATCTTTCATTCTGTCTTCTCAAGTTCATGTACTGTGTGAACTGATCCCCCAAAATAGTATGAGTTCTAAGTGTTAGCTACCATAACCATCGACTAAAGTAAATGTTCAAAAAATATATTGATGGATTGAAGCCACTCAAAATCACTGCAAAATTGAAAAAAACAAGTTCAAATTTCTCCAACAACAAAACTCAACAACTAAACAAATAAAGAGAGAGAGAGAGAGAGGCATCTTATACTTACAGATAGGAGAAAGAATGATGACAATGCCAATCGGGTACATGAAGAAAGTAGTTTTCTCCAAAAATGGAAGTACTGCATCATGAAATAAGACTTTCTCAACCCTAATTCATCTAAACCATCTTTCAATGGCCTCTATGCCAGTTTCTTACTGTTCAGAATTATATCTCTATTCTTTTCTCTATGAAAAGTATAGAGAGAGAGATGTAAGATTTGACTTACCATCATAACCTAGAAAATTGAGGTAATGATAATAGGAAGTTGCCACCATCAAAAGTAGATTTGACAGCAAAACAGGAATGAAACCATGAGCTACCAATAGAGGTGATAGAAAATAATGTATCACTGCAGCAAAAAAACAAAACTCGGTACTAGTATCATAACTCCAATGAAGAAACTGACTCTAAAAAATCCAATAGAACAACCATGCACGTACCATAAAGTATAACAAACATCGGGAAGAAAGAGTTGCAGTGCACATCAAATGCATACAGCCTTCACTACAAAACATATAGTTAGAACCAAAGACATATATATATATATATATATATACACACACGTAAAGTTGCAGATAGTATCCGAACTTGCCATTCAACCCGCTGCTCCACTACATGACTGTTTGGAGCTTCCTCTTGAAGATACGTATTTGTCAGGAACCTGCACATTATCAGTGAAGAAAACCTTCCATCATCAGATTCCAAGTATTTCTATAACAGAAAGGTCTACTAATCATACAGTTCATTGACTTACCAATAAACTGTGGCCAAAAGTGCTCCAGTAATTAAAAAATTGAAAAGCAATACTGAAATGACTACGAAAACAGCATGTCCCGCGCTATGATCATACCTGACATAAATGAAAGGCAGCAAGATAGAACAAGAATCAGCATTGAAGTACACAAGGTCCTAGGAGTCCAGTACATTACAATGAATGATTTTCAATGTACATAATGTTGGAATCCCAGTAATGAGATAATTATTAAAAATATGCTCACAAAGATTTGCTGCAAGGGTTAAAAAAGAAATTTTAACATGCTGAGTACATTAACCTTTAGCACTATGATATGTAGCTGAGACGAGCACAGATATATATAGGAAACTTACGCAGCACAATAAGCCATAGTTGAAACTGCCAAAAGAAGACTGCAGATTACAACAAAAGCAGGATCGTCACGTGCCCATTGGTTCTTGGTTTCTGCAACATAAAAAAGATAGGTTATCCCTGTAAGTACAAATATCTAGTCAACCAAATTCACAAAATTGTCTATTTGCTGTGTACTTGTGTCGGTTGATAAATGTGTATTAATTAGGAATAGCCATGTGGCCAAACAATATAATACGAACTCACGGACATAGTTGAGTTGCAATATACATATTATGTCCGCGTTAGAATAAACATCCTTGGGGAAGAGGGGGAGGGAGTGCTTTTCTTGTGTCTATTAACCAAGACAATCATTTGGATCTCATCGGAGAACCGGGATCCCATGTTGAAATAGTGGTCTGTTTCTAGTACACAGTATTTTGACAGAGAAGACACAAATACACAGAAAGAGAGTATGGCATAAAGCATAAACAGCAACCAAAAAACTGATAATAAAAGGCAGACTTACGTTTGTGGTACTTAGTGTGCTGATAACTGCATCCAGCATCCGGTATCCAGTCCACATGTAAAATGAGGAATCTATTTTATTAGCATGCTTCAGAAATCAAATTAAATAGACTTTTTCAATAAACACCGAAATCCACCTAAAAATAACATGATCCAACTGGTGCGAGATAATCTGACATGAATTCTCCAATAGAACCTAGATCAAGATAAAGGCTATTCATATAATGCCAGCATCCAGAATAGAGTTGTCGCTATAAACACTAGATAGGTACAGAGTTGTTTTGGTGTAGTGTATTTGTGTAGGAGGCGGAACCATATGATAGTAGGACTTAATGAATGTTAAACATTGAAAGAATTAATGCAACACCAAACCGAGGAAACAATTTTTTTGAATATATTAGATTAGAAAAATGGTCAGCATAGATTAATATCTATGATACACACACAAAAAAAGCAAACACAGAGAGAGAGAGAGAGAGAGAGACTTGGCATTGAACAATTAAACAAGGCAGAATGTGGAGATCAGTTACTGACGTACATTCATCTTGACAACTTTTAATCACTATTTTTTGATGTTCAAGAAGGAATTACCATTAAAATTAGGTCCAATTTAATGGAATATTTTTAATCATATGAATTTGCTTAATTAAGACAGTTCACCTAAATGCTAATGTGATGCTCGCATAATTCTTCAACACATACTGTAGTTTGCAATTTTTCAAGGGTGCTGTTTGAGAAAGTATTTTACTCTAAGTGTATCTGATCCACACCAATTAAAGATTTTTTTCCCTACTCCACTTTCAATAGTAAATAACTAAACATCCCGTGCAGGATCATAAACAACAAAAACAACCATGGAAGCAGCAGTAACAATGAAAATAGTAATAATAGCAAGAATAGTCCAAACATGATGATACTTACACAACTTTTGGCGAAGTGCATAAATGAAGCATTTGCCAGAAAGTATATTCAATATCCATTTGTTGCCACTGCAATGAATCAGATGAATACAAATAATCAAAATTAGAAATCACAACAAAGTATTCAACAAGTTGAGTAAACTAATCTGTGTTACATATTGATAAGAAGGACAACAATATCGTGGCAATTGGGTTTTGAAGAAAATTATTCCAAGAGAGAAATTATTACAAAGAGAATACACATAACTCACTTGTGAATAAGAATGACGATAAAGTTTTAAAGAATGAAATGAACAATAAAGTCCAACCTTGAGTGGACCGATAGATCTCAATAATGAAAAAAAAAAACAGACTTCAAAACTGAAATATTAATAAGAGATAATTACACACATATAAAGGCAAATTCGTATAAAATCAATAGGTCATAAAAACCAGTTCTTGAGTATATGGTTTGCCAATTTGGACAGAGAAAGTGCATGTTGAGTCTTGATAGGTCAAAAGGTTGATATAATGGAAACCAATCAAGACGAAAAATGAATCTAATGGAAACATGTTGCTCAACTTACTACAAGGAGTTTAACCAATTTGTCCACTCACACTCTAACGTGAGAGGAGGCATGGTGGAGTAAAGAAAAACTGTTGCACATATCAAAACAATTATACAAAACTAAGAAATTTCCTTACATTGGATGAAATATTTCAACGAATTGTTCAGAATCTGGACATATTTGTAACATTGTTATATATATCAAGTGTTTTGCCAAAAGTCAAAACATAGAAGAAGTTTGACCTTGATATAACTAATGGCCAAGAGAAGCTATTACTTGAATACCACCGAGTATGGTGCGTTTACGTGGACATCAATTATTACTTTGGGACATCCCAAAAAAGGAACTTGGACTCCCAAATTGGTATGGAGTGTAAATTTGCAGTACCCGTCTCCCTAGTCTACACAGCCTTCTGTTATAACCAAATTAGCTCATAAAGCAACATTTTTACCAACTTGAGACGGCATTAAGGAACTCGAGGAAGAAACTACAGATTTAATGCTCCTTGTCACTTCTGCGTGTCCAACAAATCTACATTGGAGGTAAAATCTCTCATTTCTCTTATATACCAGTGTTCTTTCTCACTACTTCTCCTACTTATTCCCCTGGAGTTCTTAGTTATCTACTTATCAAACTTAGCACTAGCACCTATCTTCTGAAACCTTTCTTTCTGTTAATCGCTTCCCCAGTCCCCACACAATTTGGAACCCTCTCGAAGCAAAGTAAAACTTATTCTACACTTTCTGTGAATTAGCATCAGTTAATAAAAATAATGAACTTAGTTATTCCATTTTAGCCGGCTCCAAAATTACGTTCCAACATTAAAAATATATTTATAGTTTTAGATTATAAACTGACATCAACTTCCAGAAATGTCATTACTTGGTGTTCTAGTAAAGTGAGTACTATTATGTCACACCAGTACTACGTTCTATCTAATGGGAGTGTGAAAATATGCATATAAAAACACACATACTTGTAGGTGATTGTGGGTGTAGATACAAGAAGCAGGACGGAACCTTGATTATTCTACGAAGGTATTGCAGGAAGGCAGGATTTGACCCAGAGGGCGACCGCCCTTTGGATGCTGTGGGCAGCATCTTCTCTTCTTCTTCGTCGATTCACAAGCAATATGTCCACTTTACGATCTGAGAAGATCGCGCGAGTGCAATGATTTCACTGTTCTCGTGTTGGTGGGTCATTGGGTGTGGGTCGGGTTCCCAATGCCGATTCAGTAGCGTAGAATCTTATACTTCGCAGGCCGAAAAAGAAAAATTAACTTTTAAACTGCGACAAACGATTGGGCTAAGCCCAATAAAATCACTTCAACTGTTCTAGCACTGATTTCAGTATCCAGTGCTATCGCCAACCCGGGGTCCCAGCAACTTGTAGATTATGCACACTTCTTGTAGATGTGTTAGTTTATTCATACCACCTCCGTCTTGATCGTTCCCGACTTCCCGGCACAAGGACGTTTCAAAAAAATTATTATGCATTATATATATATATATAACTTCTAAACGTATTAACTATTAAGTATGCAAAATATTTAAAATTATAATACATAAATATAATTTTTGAACATCTTAAACCATGTAATGAAAATAATAATCAAAAAATTAGAAATTTAAACTTTGATAGAGACAGTATAAATTATTAAAAGCCATTAGTTATAATTTTATATAATGTGACAATGAGACCATAAAATCATATGTTATTGGACATCTTTTTTAATATTTTTTGGTGAGATAGAGGGTCTTATTGTGTTTAGAACTTATTCTCTTAAACACCTACTCCCCGTTCTCATATTAAATGTAACGGTTTAATTTTTTACGAAGTTTAAAAATGTGTTGATTATGAGAAAATTGTTTAATTTTTTTTTTTATAATTTAAATAATAAATTAATAGTTAAAGTGCTGGGATATAATATTAATATTATAGTTTTAAATAGTTAAATAGTGATTGAAGTGATGAGTCATTATATTGGAGTAATAAATAAAGTGGTATGTCGTATTTCATAAAGTAATGGTAAAATAGATAATTTACAATATTAAGTTTACAACAAAATGTTAAAATTATTATGAGACGGACAAAAAAAATAAGTATTAAATTTATTTTGGGACGGATTGAGTATTAAGTGAAGTTATTTGTTTACAATCTCTTTTTTTTATTATTGATGCGTTTGACAGATTAAAAAAGAAAAATCTCACTTTTTATATAAATAAATTCTTACTGACATAAGTTTCAATATTTACAGTAAGTCAAAATTAAACAACAAACCAAATTTATGAAGCGAAAAAGAGTGAAAAAGAAAATGCGAAGATATAATTGTTGAAAAAATATATATATATTAATTGTTGTTCAAAGTTTCAGTTATCCCATAACTGTTCCTCAATCACCTAAATTAAGCGAGAAGGCAAAAAATAAAAATATAGTATTAAGCTATTACTATATCGATAATTGAATCCTTTTGAAATTGCAATAACATGAGCTCCTGCATTCTCCATATCTCTTTTCCAAAATCATCCTCCTGCCAAAATATTTTTCAAACTAATCCCTTTTTTTTTCTCTCTGTACAGTTTACTCCGGCAAATTCAGAACAAGTTCAAAGTTTCATCAACTTCAACCCTCTTCAGTCCTGCATTCATCACACCACCATCACCATGATACCCCTCTTCATTATTCTCATGTCTCTTTTCAAGTCCTGATAAGTAACTTTTAACCTCCTTCCTAATAATCTCTTGCATCAAACTCAAAATCTCGGGGCTAATTCTTACGTTCTCACTTTTTAATTCCCTTTCGCGAGGTTCATGAATCTCGTAAGAATCCTTTCCCACTCCAGGCAACGATAAACTCAGAGCCGTCGGAGGATCAATCTCCGAGGAAACCAAATTTAGAATCTCATCCACATCACTAATTTCAGATCGACTATCATCACTTTCCGACCGCCTCAAAACTTTCACCGGCCGCTCTACGCCGCCATCAACCGCCGCGTACTTCCGCTTCAGCGTCGAATTCCAGTGATTCTTAATCGCGTTATCCGTGCGGCCTTTAATAAGCCTCGCGATTGTGGCCCACTTGTTTCCGAACCGTAACTGGGCCTTCGTAATAATCTCATCCTCCTGCGGCGTGAACGGGCGGTGCTCCACCTCCGGCGACAGCTGGTTGCACCACCGTAACCGACAAGATTTTCCGGATCTCCCGCGAATCGACTTGCTAATCAACGTCCACTGCCTCGGCCCGTGCTGGTCCACCAGCTTTGCCAACAGTTCGTCTTCGTCGGGACTCCATGGTCCCTTGGTCCGATCCAAATCCGTCTGCGGCGACGTCATCGTCCAAGAAACCCTAATATACGTAAGTGATAACTATAGGTACAGATAGAGAGAGTGGGGCAGTTGGGAATGAGGACAATCTGGAACAGGAGAGCGTTTATACAGGGTGTGGGACTAGGGTAACTGATTTAGCCGGTTTAGGTTGAGAAGGAAAAACCGTTACGGTTTAAAGGTGTATTTTAATTATTAATTTAATCAAAGGCGGTTACAGCGGTTTCCTAACAGCGATTGCCGCTTCATAGTGACAAGATTGAGGGGCATCCCTGGAAAATCTGGCAGAGTGGTGGTAAATTTTTAATTTAGGGATGTGAATCGGTAATTTTTCAAAAATTGTGAGTTTAAAAAGTTTGCGTGAGGGAGTTGGGTCGGTTAGTTGATTTGTTGGGAAGGACAGAAGAGGTGACGTGGAGGAAACGAAAAACAACCGTTTCCGGAGTCAGGACAGACAACTGCAACTGACCTACGGGTTACGGAGTACTACAGGAGTATTCGTGATATAACTAAGTAATTTATTATCACCCACTCTCTTTAAATTAGAAATATATACGATTTTTTATTCTAACTTATTTTTAAAATTTAAAATTTTGTATTTAGAATAAATTCAAAATTAATATTATAACTACATATATAATTTTAAAATTCATCGACCATTTGACCATCTCAAAAGACACATAATTGTCATAAAGTGCTCTGGATGTGGAATTCAATTATGGTAATCTATCTACCATGCAGAACGATTTTCACATGCTTAGAGAGGCATACAGGATGTTTGGTTTTTTAATTAGACACTTTTTGCTAATTATTATTTCCTATGTTCGGTTTATATTGACTTAATTTTTATTTTGAGTTTTTCAGATTTAATTGTCCTCTTTCATTTTTCGAATTATTTTTGACTTTGTTTTCTAATAATACACATAATGTATGTGTTAATTAGTTTTATTGCAAAAGTAATTATGTCTTGAAAATTGAAGTCATTAAAAAACTCTCTCATTGATTATATACATTTTGTTTTTGCTTCACCTACCAAATTTGTTTCATCCACTAAACTTTGATCTATCTCATCTCATAAAGCT
>JAUMHB010022265.1:0-12946 GCA_032359685.1 Pittosporum tobira
GTAATTAGTTTAATTATATAAAAATCAAATATTTATTAATTGGTTAGATTAGTAAAGAATTATCTAAGTGGTAAATAATTAGTAAATTACAATTCCTCGTGTGATCGATATCTTTTATATTATAATTTGATTGGTGTACATTTGCACTGAATTCCGATCACCCTCTAGTACCAAACTCCCAGCAGGAACCGACCAGACGTTGACCAAGTCGGCCCCGTTAGTGGTCTTCAGCTTCTTCTGGGAGTCAGCGCGGCCCTGACCCACCGCGGGCCTCTTATAGGCACGACCCTTTTCCGCGGAGATCGCCACATCCTTGCTTTTATCGACCGCTTTCCCTTTCTAAACCACAGTGGTCTTTCCCTTATCGGTCAGCCCCACCTCCTTAGTGGGACTGACGAGAGACGAGCTCTGTGGAGTCGGTCTCGGCAATATCACCACTCCAGTTGTTGCGCTCGGCTTTTTCGGGTTGGCCTGAGCTGTCTGCCCTGAGGCAACCTACTTGGATTTCTCCATTGCCATTTTCTTGGCTAGAGCAAACATCTCCTCGTTGACACCTGCAAGAAAAAATAATGAGGTCAGACAACCGAATCGGCCAAAAAGACAATACTAAAGGAAAAAAAAAAAGGGGATCCTAAACCTACATCTATGCTCTCTCAGCCAAGTGTTGTCCCTGGTCATGGTGTACGACCAAGGGCTCCCCGCCTTCCCCATCCTGGCGAACGTGTTGTATTCCCCCAATTACGCTTGACTCAGCTGCACCGGCAAGTGGAACACCATCTTACACGGCCTCCCATACTCGGGCAATTCCACCAGCTCAAACCCCACGATGAAGAACCACTATGACTTCCACTTCTTGTGTTTCGACGCTGGGGTGATCCACTTCGGCCTCCTTGGTCTATTGTTGATAGACCAATTGGATGTCTCTGACCGGGCAATCGAAAATGTGTGCCAGAAGAAGTCCGCCCGGGATTCCACACCCATGCGGTGGCACCAGGCTAAGAAGCCCATTATTTGCACATATGAGTTGGGGTCAGCTGGCTGAGACTAACCCCCAACAGGGACAGGATGTCAAAAATCAAGGGGTGCAACGAGAACCTAAGCCCCCCCCTTCAGGTGGTGTTCACTAACTCCTACCCAGATCCCCTTCGGCCTGCTATGCATGAATTCTCCCCCCTTGGGGAGCCGGACTATATACTCTTCCGAGATCGTGTACTCCTCCTTGATAGCTGCTAGTCGGCGGAAAGTTAGGGTACTGGGCATGTTACAACCCGGGTGGCTTGCCCGGTCTCCATAGTCTACCTACCCCCTATATACTCGACCTCATCGCCAGATCTACTCTCCGACCCGGCTTCCTCGTCGTCCATTTCACTGGGACTCGCCTCGTCTCTAAGCAAGTCCCTCGGTGGAACTACCACCCTGCCACTGGTTCCCGCCGCCCCCTGCAACCAAGAACCAACGATATCCATGGCGACAAATTCCATAACCACCGCCTCCTCCTCATCGACGTTCACTACCCTAAAGTCCATATTTTGGGTCATCTAACAAAGCTTAGGGGTGATAAAACTAAGGAATAGATGAACGAGATTTAAAAGATGGCTTACTTGACAAAAAGTTGAAGAAAACTCGAAGTTTTAGGCGACTTAAGATTTTTTTCGTCAAAGCACTCCAAGTATCAGCAAAGGCAAAGTGAGAATGGGGGGCACTCGACCCCCTTTTATAGATGTCCCGACTCGATGGTTGGAGTACCCCCTCGGTAAATCCAACTGCTAGTTAATACCAGTCGTACTTGCACATAATCCGAAAGAGCAATAATTAAACAATAATTAATGGCACCAGAAGACATGTGAAGTGACGTCTTATTAAATACCCTAGAAAAATGTGCCCACGCAGACAAAAATTCAAACGGCACACAAGAAGTTGGATGTTCATCCAAGCGGCCTTAGTCCCATCCCTTTGCAGGATTGTGAAACCACTTCACCATACATTCAAGAGACGATCAGACTCATAGCCTGTCAGCACACTAAAGTACCCCACCGGACTAGGGGCATTGATGGAGATCGTCACAAATTAAGGCTAGTGTTTTCACCCTAGCCTTAATTAGGGCAAACGTTACATCTCACATGGCAACCCATACGATTAACCACTCTCGAGACTCGGCTATTCGCCTCACCTAAAAAAGGATCGATCCCCGCCCTCGGCCCCGAGGAGCTAGCACCATCTCCCGATCCTGGGCCTCGGCCCCCGGAAGGAGCTGACACCATCTCTGGCCGGCCGGACCAACACCGTCGAGGACTTTTAGATTATGCGTCTTGGGCTCATGTCTTCTCAGCTAGCAAGCCCAATTCACCCCAGCGATTGGGCCTGACGCAACCTAGTTCAAGTTCAACGGCCCAAAGCCCATAACACAAGTTCTAAGGCGTGTCCAATTAGCCGCCTGATCCCAATAGTCCTGTTAACTCAAGTAAGGCGCACCATGCCTACTTTATCGGACTGCGGGTCGAGGTCAAGTCTACAAATACCGTCTTATTTGCACAAATAGCGGGATCCAAAAAACTCACAAAAAATAGCCCAAAGTCTGTAAAAATACAAACTCACCAGTTAACCTCTCCCTCCCATCTTAAACTTGGATTATCATCATAATTCCAACGATAATTTAAGCATCGGAGAGGGGAACGAGGAAACAAACCCTCGTGTTGCCCGTGTTTCAGGTGAACCTACTTCGGCTAACATGTGTCCAACTAGAAGTGGAGTTTGAACTTGGTCAACAGTCGGGTTGGTCCCAACAGTTTGTTTTCAAAAGTCAATTATTTTAAAATTAATTATTTTTATTAATTTTAAGAAATTATATGTTAAATATAACTTATATTGTCAATTTATTTGAAAAAAATTGATCAATAAATATTTTTTTTAAAACTTATAGTTTTTTTAGTTATAAAATAAGGTTTAAATTATTTTAAAATAAATTATGTCAAGCAGATCCAATGTAATTTTTTCTCCTAATTAAGAGGTCGGCATGAAAAATGAAAGAATTTATTTAATATACGGGCTTGTATTGATTATACTGTATAATATATATATATATATATATATATATATACCGAAAAAAATAAAAATGGAGCAGATATGGATCCGAACGTGTGCTCATTTCAATGACACGCATAAAATGCTTCCGTTGTTGGGGAAAAGCAAAGCAATGAAATGCCTTCTGACCCAATTAGTACTTCCTTTTACTCTCATCAACGCTAACTCCTCCATCACCAATCCCTCTTGCTTTTTCCATAACCATCTTCCGACGTTCCTTCCGGTAAGTCTCTGTCTCAATATATACGATCACATTCATGAACGCAACAGATTTGGCGATTTGTAGTATTTAGTTAACAATAGTTTATGCCTAATTTAGAAATAGAGATAGTAGTAGTAGTAGTAGATGATATGGTATAGCGGACAATAATTACATAATTGACTTGTAATTTTAGGGTTTGTTGGGCTCAAATTTGAGTTTAGAATCTCGAGGTTTCTGCCGCAGCTCCAGTCAAGACAGAGGAACGGCGAATATAGTGGTTTCGTCACTGCAGAGTATGCAGAATTTGGATGATATATCGTATTTATCACAGCAAGAAGCAGCTGAGATCGATGAGATCCTCATGGGCCCTTTAGGGTTTAGTGTTGATCAGCTAATGGTTAGTATTTTCAAAATTTTCTGATGCAGGATCTGTTTCAAGCTTCCTAATAAGTTCAGTTATTGATATAATTAATCGAATGTGATTGTATTTGTAGGAACTGGCTGGTTTGAGTGTCGCTACAGCAATAGCAGAGGTAAGTATTGTATGAGCTGTTTGAGCTGTACTGCTATTTTTCATTTTGTTGTATGAAGATAATGATGTGGGTGGCAATTTATGGTACCAGTAACATAAGACGAACATGATTAGGTTAGTTTTATGCATAAATGGTTTGGTGTCATGAATGAGTTGATAATTCTAACATGAAATGTAATGAGTTCAACTCATACTATAAACGGGTTGACATGTTTAACACGATTTAACCTGTTTAACTAATACTTAAGTAAATAACAAATAGTATATATTACTAACTTTTTAAAAAACAAATAAGTTTTTAATTAGTATTTAAGTGTGTCATTCTGTAATTTGTTAAATACTCCTATCCTGAATACAAAGACTAAAGGCATGATATTTGTTGTCCCAAAATAAAAGGCCAAACTCCTTGTTTTGTTGCAAAATAACTAAACAGCCCTTTTTTCAATGAGTGAAAGTCTCTTTTTTTTTTTTTTTTTATAAATTTAAATCTGACCCATTTCAATGGTAAAAGAGTCACATAAATCTTCTTCTCTCATCAATTGTAGGTTTCCTTAATTTGCGTACTTTAAGTTATTTGATCTTCCTTTTTGGGATGAAGGGAGTAAATATTTTTATGTAAACAAATTAAAATTTTATATGATAATGTTGATTTTATAACACAATTAAAGTTGTAAACGGCTATTATTGAAAAATAAATAAATCAGCTGAAGCAGGCTGACACGTGTAACACAACTGATAATCTGATATGCAGGTTAGTGTTAGTGTTGCGGATCTTGACACCATTAATTAAATGTATGGCCTGTTTAAGTGGGACGAATATGCCTAACACAACACAACTGCTAGTACTAGATATCATGAAACCGTCATGAATCTGGAGTCTCAAGATGGTTTAATACCTGGGCTTGATATGAGCTGCTTGTATTCCTTTGAATGAATTGTTAGTATGGAAAAAAAGAAGAGCAGCAACACTTTTAGTCTAACGTTCCAAAGAAAGTAAGTAATTTGGAATGAGAATATCAGACAACAATTAATTCATTAGCCTCACGATCATTTAAATTCCTTACAAAAAAAAAAAAAGAAGTGAAAATTCAAGAAACATCCTCACGTTCCCGATGGATAGTGTGGGAACGTTATGTGAAGAAGAGAAATTGAATAATTTCAAAAAGGTTGTATCACCTTTGAGTGTTTTTTTAGTGTTAGTCTTACACAAATGTAGTGATGAAGGCTAAATTATGAACTCATTTTAACTGATTAGAAGCTATGGGTAATGAAGACGGTTAGAAAATAAATGGATTAATTTATGAAAAATTAGAAAAAGGACAGGAAAAAATAAATGAAGTCTCTATTCTGGAGATATAAAATATATCTGGAAACAGTATTTAATTTTTGATAAACCCATCGGCACTACAAGAATTTC
The DNA here is from genome assembly GCA_032359685.1 of Pittosporum tobira. Classification (NCBI taxonomy): domain Eukaryota; kingdom Viridiplantae; phylum Streptophyta; class Magnoliopsida; order Apiales; family Pittosporaceae; genus Pittosporum; species Pittosporum tobira. The sequence continues at coordinate 5,233 of JAUMHB010022265.1, forward strand.
TCCGGGCTATTAATTTCTGTCTGCTGTTAAGATGATATATATTTGAAGGATATTAAAATTTGGTCCTTAAGGGTTTGTTAGTGCACATATGTATAATTAAATTCTACTAGTGGGGAATAAGGTCAACATAAGAGAAAAAGGAACGGTTGTGAACTGTAGTACCATTGTTTGCTTATCGGAAAAAGTATCTCAGTTTGTTTACTAAGTGCTCCATTGTCAAGGCACAGGAACCTTCTTGAGATATATAAGACCCTGTTTGGGGCAGTATAATTAAACCATTTTTTTTTGCAGGTCTACAGATCAGGTGAATACAACCGTGTTCTTGTCATTTGTGGCCCGGGAAACAATGGAGGTGATGGGCTTGTTGCTGCTCGTCATCTACATCACTTTGGATATAAACCATTTGTTTGTTATCCAAAGCGTACTGCAAAGACTCTTTATACTGGTTTGGTGACTCAGGTATAGGGATGGAAGTTGAAGTCCAATTGTTTCGAAAGATAAATTTATGTATGAATATATTTTCAAAAATTCTCATGTTTAGCAATAATTATGTAGCTAGAGTCACTAGGAGTTCCTTTCCTCTCAGTCGAAGATCTGCCTTTGGACTTATCAGATGACTTTGACATTCTGGTTGATGCAATGTTTGGATTCTCATTTCATGGTAATCTGTCCTTTGGACTTATCAGATGACTTTGACATACACACATATGCTCTTAGTTTTTTTTTTTTTTTGGTGAAATTGAATTTAGGAAGAAAGGTTGAGAGGGATGAGAAACAGATAGAATTTAGGAAGAGAGAAATTTGTTATTCATTTCACAAGTTCCATCTTACACACCTTATATTCTCTCCATGTGCTAACAGTAGCAAAATAACGGAATAAAAGGATAATTGGTGCCCAAGGAATCGGCTAGTACACAACACTGCCTTTCTTCCAAGCTTTACACATTACAATGCGTGCAAGGAATATTAAAAAAAATACAATCAAGAAGAATTATACATGTAAAAAGAAAAAAACAAATTATAAGTTTCTTCATGTTATATATATCATCGGAGTTCTTCATGTTGTAATCCTTTAGGTACCCCAAGGCCACCTTTTAATGAGCTAATCCAGAGGCTGGTGCGTCAAAAAATCCTTAATCAAATAAATCAAAGATCACCTATTATTTCTATAGATATCCCGTCTGGTTGGCACGTTGAAGAAGGAAATGTTGAAGGTGAAAGCATCAAACCCGACATGTTGGTAAGTTCCGGATGAAAATTTATGTCGAGTAATTTTGGGAGAAAATGTTTGACTTTGTACTATTATGGGTGAAAAAGTTTACATGTTCCATTTTTAGTGCAGCATCTTATTGTACTTTGCTGTATTCTAGGTTTCCTTAACTGCTCCTAAGCTTTGTGCCAAGAAATTTAGTGGAATGCATCATTTTCTAGGTGGCAGGTTTGTCCCACCTTCTATTATCGACAAATTTAAGCTTCGACTTCCCCCATATCCTGGCACTTCTATGTGTGTTCGAATTGGGAAGGCTACACAAATTGATATATCAGCTCTGAGGGAGAACTATATTTCTCCTGAGTTTCGTGAGGAGCAGGTGGAGTCAGACCCTTTTGATCAGGTATGCATTATTCTAAGACGAAAGCTGAGTTATTGTCTATACGGGATACTTCTTTGCTTTTTATGTTATCAAATTACTTTAATAAAGATGAGTAAATTTTTTTACATGGTTTGAATTGTAATAATCACCTAGAAATTTTTTTACTGTTTGAGTATTAAACTATTATTTTCCATGTCACAGTTTAAAAAATGGTTCGATGATGCATTGGCTGCAAACTTGAAGGAACCAAATGCCATGGCCTTGTCAACTGCCAGCAAAGATGGCAAACCGTAAGTTTTACCATTGTTGGGTCTAAGTTCAGTATCCACAACCTTTGAAAGACTGCAGTACCTTGCTGTAAGCAGGTTATTTCAAGTACATTTTACCCAGAGTCTTTTACAAGTAGAATTTCAAGCTCATTAAAGGCATCACATCATGAAGATCTATAATCTTTTCAATATGAAATGGTATATGGCAATAACAAATTATTGTAATAACTTTGTCCAAATAATATTACCGAAGATGACTAGTAAGTTTTTGAATCTACGATGCTTGATTATCTATCTGGTTTACATGACCCGATTGCGAAGATTAATATTGGTTTACACAGTAGTTGCTATGTCACCTTGTGTTCTAAATATCTGTGTTGATCGCCGCTTAATCCTAATTGGTACTCTATTCTCGATTTTGCAGTTGTTTAGTAAATTTCTTAAATATAGGTAATTTTGCTTTCAGTTGTCTACGTTTCTTTATCATTAAAGCTTTAAAGTAATTTGACTAGTTTCACTTCATCAGATGATTAGCTAGCTTCTTTATGTGATTGTTTTGGAACTTCCATAATATAATTTGAAGCTTTACACTGCTGGAAATGGATTTCTTGGACCTTTTAAGATTGTTTTATTGGAAACTTTTAATGTATAATGTAGAGTTCTTACGTATAAAAATATGCTTTATATAGTTACATTCAAATATATAGATAATATATACTATGCCTAGGCACACCTATTGACTACCGAAGTTCTAGCGAATTTTAGAACATGGAGATTAAACATGTAACTAGTATTTTAATAGCTCAAACTTTTTAGAGCAATTGGTAACTCCAACAAAGCTGCTAGCTCATTCATTGGTGTAGATGAATACTATAGTCATGAATATTGAACTCATATCTTTTTCTAATGTTTGCTGCAGTTCTTCACGAATGGTATTGCTCAAAGGATTTGACAAAAATGGATTTGTCTGGTTAGTCATGTTCTACAGCTAAATGCCCGTTTGAACCAACAGATTATTTTTTTTCCTTCATTTTTTTTAATTTAATGAAACAATTATACGTTGTATATGCAGGTATACTAATTATGGAAGCCAAAAGGCTCATGAATTGTCTGAAAATCCTCGTGCAGCACTTCTGTTTTACTTTGATATTTTAAATCGTCAAGTAAGTCATAATTTTTTTACTCCGAACCACTGAACCCTGAAAAGGAAAGGTCATGTGCTCTGCTATGGAAGGGCCCATAAGCATGGGACTTGTGTTTATATATATATATATATATATATATATATTTTGGTAAGTAGACTTGCGTATACTTTTTCTTTCCGAAGGACAAGATCTCAATAAACCGAGTTCTCCAGTGGTGGTTCTGGCACATGTCAGACACTGGTGATAGCAAAAGGGGACGATTGAGCGTTGTGTGTCATGGAAATCTGTGAACCAAAGTCTTTCTTTGGCGATGTGTATTTGGGAAAATCTGAAACCGAGGTTGGTGAAGCAGATTTTTTTTACAGATTTTTCTAAGCAAGCTCTTGAGGTGGTGGAGGCTAATCCTTTGGTGATTGAGATTCCTGATTTCTTGGGGCAGGAGGTGGCCATGAGTCGGCTTTGGGTTCACCAGCAGTGAGTTGTAAGAGCAGGAGGTGGGAGGGCAAACAAGGTGTGGATCTTCATCAACTCTCGAGATGGATACAATACATCATTGTGGGCTTTAGTAGAATTTTGAAGGTGGCTTTTATGCAGGGGACGAAGAGGAGGCCCTTAAATTATTTATAGATATTGAAAGTTTCGAGCTTTGTCTTAGAATGTTAGGGGGCTTTATGAGCCAACAAAAATGGTCAGTTAAGAACATTATTTCTAGTGGGAATCCGATGCTGGTCTGCTTTCAAGAAACGAAATGGATGAGATGTCGGATTATGTTGTCAAATCTCTTTGGTGCCTTTTCGGTGTGGGCCCAACAATGTATTTATGTTGGTCATAACACTCGCTCTCACTTGCAACTCATTGTTCTGCACGGAAAGAAAACACATCCTTAATATTCTCGAGTTATCCAAAATGGTGCTCGTTTGTGGAACTGAGGAAGTATCAACTACGAGATCCATGGACTAACTTTAAATCTTTAATATGTTTGGACTAATACTGGGCCGCTGAGCATTGTGAATGCTGGTAGAGAAAGAAGTTCTGCAATTTGAGTTGGATGCGGTTCTAATTACTCATTTGCATACATAATCTCACAAGATCTCTGGCTCTCTTTAGGAAATCCTGACTAAAGTACTTGGTTTAAATGCTCACACACACACACACAAAAACTCATCATCATAAAGAATTTCTTCAGCCAAGTGCTTAGTTTCAGCTTAGTTAATCATTTATACCCTGTGACTTGAATACAGTTAATCAATACCAAGTCTTGTTCGAGTTTAGCTAAACACATTTGTTGTTGAATATAGTTTTCCAAAGAGTTAAAAATTTAATAGCTGTAAACAGGTTAGAATCCAAGATAAATGTCATAGATGAGATCATATTGAACAGAAGTCTGTGTTTCCAGGTAAGAGTTGAAGGGTCAGTGCAGAAAGTTTCTGATGAGGAATCTGAACACTACTTTCATAGCCGTCCTCGAGGAAGTCAGATTGGGGCTATGGTTAGCAAGCAGGTGCATTGACTTATTTATCATTGACCTCTCACAATATTTTTTTATGTAGAGGACCTGTCTGCAAATATCACAGAGACCACTCACTTGTTTATATGTCAGAGCACTGTGATTCCTGGACGAGATGTTCTCCAGCAAGAGTACAAAGAATTAGAAGCAAAATTCTCTGACGGGTGAGCAATATTTCTAATTTTTGGTGCCTTGTGATCCAATAATCTTTATAGTTCAGTTTTTCAGGATTTCTTCTAGTTTAACCTATCTAATTAAACTCCAAAACGTAAGAGCATTTTTTTATTCTGAAAGCCATTTTCTGTGATATTTCCAAATTCTAAATTAATATGAATTCATTTGATTATTTAGTCAACACAATTGTGAAAGTGTAAACTATTTGAAAAGTACTATTATTAATTACAGAAAAAGAAGAAAAAAAAACTACTTTTTCAAAATTCAAATGGATTTATATCAATTTCGAATTTGAAAATTTCCAATGGTACTCTAAAAGAAGCAAACTTGGTCTAATATTTTGGAACGGAAAGAGTATGTATTATTTTCCAGTCTATTATTCGTTATTATCAGGTTAACCAAGTTTTAAATTGAATTCGGTTTGCAAGCCCTGCATGCATTATGTATGTAATGACGTGTATGCGAGTTTGTATATTCATTTTTTCTGCCTAGTTTTTTAATCTGCCATTTGGGCTGCAAATTTTCCTTTTTGAAGGATGTGATATTTGCTTGTATTAGTATCTGCATGTGTGTACAGATATGTATTATCCATAGTAAATTTTTTGCTTGAAATAGAGCCAAATAATTCCGATACCCTCTTATGATTCTAAGAAGACAATTTATTTTCCATTGTTCTTCTCATCTACCTAGGGTGTCTTCATTTAAGATACAAAGACTAACTGATACTTTTAATTGGCAGAAGTTTAATTCCCAAACCTAAATATTGGGGTGGATACCGTCTTACACCAGAACTTTTTGAGTTTTGGCAAGGACAACAATCTCGCTTGCATGATAGGTACTTCTTATCTCAGCTTTGCTTCCTACTTTTACCGTCCTTATATATAAGTGATTACATGTGAGCTTTTGGTCTGTTTGGTTAGATCAGACTGTTTAAAATATTGGACTATTAGACAGGGACGCAAACGAGTAAAGTCGAGCCAAGTACTTGGCATTCAATTGACTCGTTAAGCTTGAAAAGTTTTCAAGTCGAGCTGAGCTCGTGTTGAGCTCTAATATTCATGTTCAAAATTGTTTGTTGGTGAATTAATGGAGCTCAAGCTTGGCTTTTATATGTCAGCTTAGCTTGAGCCTTAACTAGGCGAGCTAGTCGTGTTCAAGCTTGACTCCTTTAGTTAAACGAGTTTCTCTAGCTCAGACTTGGTTCATTTGTTAAGCAAATGAGGTTTATACAAGTCAAAACTCGAGTTACTTGTGAACAGCTTGTTTCGTTTGTGCCCCCAACACTGAGGTAAGAAGTTTGTGTATTACCTTACCAATGAGTAAGACAAGCTTCATCATTGTAAATAAAAAAAAACTTACCACTCAATGTTAAAAGTAAACCTCATAAAGTCAATTATATCTTATAATTTGAAATGAAGGGAGGATACGTAAACTAGCAACCAGCAGAGTACTTAAAGAATGCTTCTTGCCTTTGCCATACAGTTATTCCGAAATGGAGGGGAAATGTATTAGCACTTGACAACATGCGGTTTAGGATTTAAAAGCATTTGATATTGCAACTTTTTGTATCCACCTGTTTTTGTAAATTTCATGTGCACTGGCTTGACGCCCGCTTTTTGGGGTCCTTTAGTACAATATTATTACTTGTGAATAAAAGACATTTGATATTGAGGTTCTTTATTGTGCATGAGTTAGTTAAGTATCCTTAATGGTTCATTTGCTATCCAATAATTATGCAATAAGTTAATTTTGAATTAAAGTGTAACCAATGTACAATTTATATGAATGATTTCTTGGGATAAATAGTAGGGTGCCGTTACTGAAGTAGATAGTTTTCTCCCACAGGTTACGTTATTCTTCTAATGAGATTGATGGAAGGAGGATATGGAAAGTCGAACGGCTGGCTCCCTGACTAGCAATTGCAGCGTCTTCATTGTAAACACTTATGTGTACAAAATCTTCCATTTTCTATCCGGATGTTAGTATTTTTATTTTTTATTTTTTTTTTTATTAGGAAAAAATAAAAACAATTGCTTCGTGTTCTGTTTATTATCCTGTGAGTAGCAAGAAACATAGGTATATGAACATTATTGTTTTGTGAGGATGAGATGGATACCTGGCTGGCTTTTTGAAACATTTGTACCTCCAAAAGATTTATTTCGGTCTTTTCCATAATGTTTAGTCTCATGGATGATTATTAAGCTGGAAGTAAAGTCATTGATAGCAAATGGTGTCCATATATTTGGTATTTAGGGGATGGCATACCCTGTCTTTTGGCTTCTTAACTGGAGATGGTTGATAAACATTCTCTTATTGCTTATTATTGCTAAAGATGTGATATTTTTGAGCTTAAAATGATTTGTAATGTTATCTTCAGAAACTTATGTTGATGGAGTTTTAGGAAAAGTCGTCTCGATCAATGTTTTCAGTAAATAATTGAGTTCGATTCATGTGCTTTGTTATAAAATGGTTCTAAATAATGACATTATTGTGTTCTTTCTAATTTCACTAGTGTCATTTTAGGCATTTTGTTACTTTAGCAGTTAAAATTGCGTCGTTTGGGATCTTTGCAACTACAATCATTTTTATATAAAAAGATATATATAATTTTTTTTTTCTTTCGCATATAATGTGAATTTTGATTACTATGCATGTTCTTGTTCTCTTTCGGGAGTAGCATGAAAATGAAAGGTCCTTTGCTTTATTTCTTGTCAACCAGTGGAAAACCAGCTTAAATTTTTCGGAAGATTCTTTCATGGATGCTTCATGATATTATTGTTATTTTATATATTCTTTCCGTCTCAAAAAAATAAAAAAATAAAATATAAAAAATATTTAAATTAAAAAAATTAATTTTTTAAAAAATAATATAATTTTTTAACAAAATTATCTTTACAAGTATATTTTATAATAATAATAAAATAAAATAATTTAATATAAAATAAAAAATAATAATTATAAATTAAAAATAATAAATTAAATTTTTTTTTAAGACAATAAAAAATATATTTAAAGTAATAGTATGAA
>JAUMHB010022265.1:13046-24204 GCA_032359685.1 Pittosporum tobira
AATAATTATAAATTAAAAATAATAAATTAAATTTTTTTTTAAGACAATAAAAAATATATTTAAAGTAATAGTATGAATACATAAATGTGTTACGTGTTTACGAGAGGTCCAGGGAGGAGGGTTTTAGGTGAGGTTGATCCTGACCAAACTGGCCCCACCATGAAAGAAACATCAGGGGCTTCTTTTTAATACTTCTTTTGACCAGTTTGAAGCTAAATCCTGACAGCCTTCTTTACATAAAGGCCAGTTTGGAAGAAGATGACAACACTACAACCACCCCCCCACTTTCATCTCAATAGGGTGTGGATTTTACCATCTCCCTAGTGGGACATCAGTCAAATTTTTTTGGTTAAATATAAATTCAAGGATTTTGCTCTTTATAATTTATACGTACATCCAAAAGAACCCCTAAATTAAAGGTTGGTTTTTCTTTTTTCTTCGAATTTTAAAAAAGAAATGAGTACAAGATGAACGATTTAGATGAACAATAACAATATGTGTTTGATTGGTCATTTACAATCTAGACAAACGACAATAAATAAATTTGATTGATTATTTACGACGATCTAGATAGACGATTTTCAAGTTAGCCAACTTGAAAGTGCTACCCCCTATATTTATGTATATATCATACGACACATCAATAGCTTGGACTTTGGAGGCTGTGTTTGGTTGGAGTAGTGGGTGAAGCTATTCGATCATGTTCAATAGTTTTGAAAGGAGCACTGAAAAGAAAGCTCAATGAAACCCATTAAAGAGCATTGACCCAAAGAAGAACCATATCACTCTTTGAAGAGCCTAAGGAAAACCATCAATGGAGGATGACCAAAGTGCCCTACTGCTGGTGACAAACTGACAAATGGTAAGGTTAAACATAAATTGGCCATGTCCCCAAGTACATACTACTAATGATCACAATAGTTCTAGTGTGCCTCATATATCTTTAAAACCTGCGAAAAACTTTATGATTATCTACATGACGACACGTGTATTAGGTTTATAACATTCACGAGTTTTCCTCTTCTTTTTTTTTTTTTTTTTTTTACTTTAAAACAAAAAAAAAAAAAAAAAACTATTCTAGTAGGGTTTGGATATTTATTTTAAAAAAAAAAAAAAAATCTTCTTGACCATTTCTTATGTTTTTATGTTTGTGAAATTTTATTTACCTTATCTATGATCAGAGAAACAACTCCTCTCCTTTGTGGGATGCATGTGTTCTTGACCATTTTAGTTATTATGTCTACCAAAATGAGCATTGATCTTCTTGTTAAAATGTAAAAATTTATATTTTTTTATATAGAGCATTACTCTTATCTAAAGTGACCTTATCTAACCGATTTTGATCCACTGGCCACGTATGACCACTTCCTTGTGGATATTTACTGGGAGTCGTTGGATTGATAGCCGCCGCTTCGGATCCGGGTGTATACATATTGAGGTTCATGATTAAAGTCAAGATTTGTGAAGTAATTAAAATAATTATAGTCGTCTCTTCAAATTTATGTCCCCCTACACACGTTAATAATTATTTAGGAGAGTACAATAAATTTTAACATTTATGTAAAATGATAGATTTGTTCGTATTTTTTTTTGTTTTTTGTTTTTTTATGTCTGCACGCTAAAAATTATGATACATACACGCATGTAAAATGATAAATTTGTTCTCAATTTTTTTGTCTTCTAGCATTTATGTGCTAAAAATTATGATACGTACGTCCTATAAATAATAACATATAGTCACATCTCCAACAAAGCGATGTAATTAATAGCTTAATATACGGATGATCTTGAGTTCGATTTTTGACCTCGTACGTATTATTTTTTTTAGTGCATGTGTATCAAAATTTTTGACATCTATTTGAAGAATCTTAGTTAATCCTATACCGTTGAATCTGAAATGGACGGCTATAATCATTTTAAATAGATAATTATATATATATATATATATAGACACACACACACACACACACACAAACACCATTGGAAATCAATATTCGTGTCATTTTGTAATTAAAAAAAAAAAAATCAACATTATTGTTAAATAAAGGCAATGGTACACCAGTACAACCTTTGTTGCATACTTAGAGAGACTACATGCCCCTCCCCCAACCCCAAAAATCAAACCCCAAATTGGCTTATCGATAGCCAATTAAAGCTTTTAGGGAAAGATCTTGAATAGGGAAATATAATGCCATCTTTAGACAGATGGGAAAAGAAAACAGATGCTAAAGCATTCTTTCTATTGCTCATGAAAGATAAAATCTATTTTCCTTAAATAAATAAAAGAAGATAAAATCCAAAACGGTTTTCCAAGTATATTTGTAGGACATATTCTCGTATTCTCAATGTGCTTGTGTCAATAAACAGCTTGCTCAAAGTATTTGAATTCAGTAAACGGGAAATAGTTCAATGTTACTAACCCTCCTTTCTCAATAGAAAAGTCAAGGGTTTGAATATCGACAATATCAATAAATATTTTAAAAATATTAAAAAAATTTAATTATTGTACATGCGTGTGTGTGAGTTTAAGTTTTCTTTTATATGTGTATGGGACGGTCAATTATTAATTTAATATTTTTAATATATTTTTAGTTCAAACAGAAGAAAAGTTATACTTCATGCTAATTAATTTGTAAATTCAAAAGGAAAATAAAAAGCTAGGATTACTCAAGTCATAGTGCATGCTACAAATTTTATCTATAAATTGAAAAAAGAAGAAAATAGTGATTGAAAACTTCGGGGTTGGGAAAAATAAAAATAATGAGCTACTAAAACAAATTTTTGTTCATTTATCTTTTGAACATGATTATTAGTAAAACATGTATAATCTCCTTAATCTTTTAACTCACTCAAGTCAAAAATTAGGTTTGTGTTTTTGTTTGTATACCAATTCGACGCCCACACTTTCCAAGGCGTTTGTTAAATATCATTTTCTTCTAGAAAAACCACCTCTTAAAACCTCACATGTTTGATAGAACAATAATCTTATACCCTAATCAATAATTTAAAATTCTTCATGTATATCTGATTAATATTTGTGGTTAGATAATTTTTTTATTATTTAAATTAGTAAAAATTTAAATTTAAATTTAATTAATTTACAAATAAACATTAAAATCACTCTTCCTTGAGTGAAATTCACATAATCATTTTTTGGAATAATGCCATAACCGTGACCTCCAAAACCCTAATGAGTCCATGTCTTCCCCACTCATCTAATTCCCTCTGAACCTAACACATAGATTTAATAATTCACTTGGTGCCAAAATATGTAAATGTCCGGAGCGCAACCTACGCTCAAAAATTAAAAGTTTGTTCCCATCAACCCCCATTATTTAACCCAAGGTGATGCGATCTGATGGCAAATATATTTATTTAATTATGAAATGCAAAGTTTCAATGCTGTATGAACTTTTTAAAAAGAATCCAATATAATAATATTGGCTTAAAATAATGAGTTGGATCTTATTATAAAATTAGTTGATGTTTCCGAGTGAATTGTTTACTTTTATGATATATTGTGAAAAACCGGGTCGGTTGCCGAGCTATTTGGTGGAGTAAAGGATCTAGCGCGCACGGATGATTTTGTGAAAATAAATTGTTAAGATATTTTTAATAATTATTTAAAAATTAATCAATTTGTGAGAATTCAATTCAATAATATTTATTTGAGCACTAAGACGTCCCGAACAAATTTTATATTATTAGTGAAATATTATATCTCTTTTCTTCTTTTTTTTTTCCATTTAAATGATAAAATTTATTTAACAATTTCTCATATAAACTGTAAGATATTCCAAAAACATATTTATAATTATATTGTTGACATAACTTTAAAATTTTCAACATATTAGTATTTTATATTTTTATTATCGTAAATATATAATATAAAAGTGTGTTTTTAAAATTTGTATCAAAACTATTAAATTTGACGTCATTCAAATTGAGTCTCTCATTTGGGAAAAACAATTAAAAAAAAATAAAAAATAATTAGAGTTAAAATTTTTTACTCTTAAAATAAAAACTCTGATTTTGGAGCGTATTGATAGATAAATGAGATGCTCGATTTGAAAGGAGATAAAGCGAGATCAATCCTGGAGGCAGCATATAAAAATAGTGATGGATAATAAACACACACATACAAACACAAAGAGATTCTAGTTATTTTACCTAATTAATTAATTAAGTAGGAAATTAGTGAAGTGGAGCAGCACGAGAGAGCATACTTTAGTGGTTAACCTCGTGCTTAGCTCACCCCATGAATGTGCTTAACAGGCAAAAGTTGTGGAAACCCCACTTTTCTCTCTCTTCGATTCGACATAAACGGAGATCATCATCTAACTAATCTTGACAATAGAGCGCAATTAAGACTTAGTCAAAATTAAATTGAATATGTATTTATTAAAATTTTAAAACACTGATACTACTTAATACTTCAAAATCTTCTGTTGTTCTATATACGCATATTAAGTGTATGTCACCTCCCATACCGTACAAATGGGCCACGAACTCAATGATGAAGCTTTGAGGGACAACTTTTTGGGTGTTCACCAAAACTCGAATCCGAAAAATAAAATAAATTAAAAAAATATATATATGTTTCTCTATGAACGAGGGTATGATGGTTGAGCTTGTGTCCCATAATGTGAGGTCCTTTTCAATCTTTTTTTAAATTTTAATTATAATTATCTGTCCGTCCACAAGGACAAAAGATGAACTGGAGAAAGCAAAGACTCACATTCTGTGTTGAGTGGTCGTCCGTGATCGAGGCTGTACCGACAGACAGTGTTTGGATGGATAAGTTAAATAAGCAGAGAGAGATAGAGTGTGTGTATGTGTGTGTGTGTACAGTAAACGAAAACATTCTTCTTCAACATTTTCTGTTGAATTGAATTGAACCCACACTATCCTTATCCTAAGCCACCCCCGCCTATCCTCACTTGTGTGTGTGAATCAGCGAGGAAAATGTTACTGGGCCAGATGGGTAAGTGAACAATTGGGGGTCTGGCCCACTCACCTACAATTGGTTAGACAGGAGAGAAAAAGGCAAGTGGTTAGACAGGAGAGAAAAAGGCAAGCTTGTTTCCCATCAGCTATTCAATTTGCTCACTCAAATCCCACTTTGATGAAACCTTTTGCGTTTCCTACCCTCCCAGAGCAAATATCAACAGATAGAAGCCAAACTTTTCTTATCAATTTCTACTACTTACTTCCCTAGACTCGAGAGAGATATAAACAAACACACACACACACACACACACACACACACACACACACGGAGACAGCCGGAGAGAGACAGACACACAGATAAAAACATAACTTCATTGCAACCCATCAACATAACTTCATTGGAACCCATCTTCAAGAGGGATTTCACCAGATACAACTGAAGAATAAAATGCGGGTAACAGACATAACAGATCAGGTTTTATTGAAAGACTATCCAAAACATCATGTAGTTCCAACACCGTCAACTAGAGCAAAGAAACTTATGACACTGAATCATCACAATTACAAATATACCATTCCTTTTCACTTAGGCCCCCCCGCCCGCTCTAAGCTCTAAGCTCTAGAGAGAGAGAGAGAGAGAGAGATAGAGAGGATAAGAACCATACATATGCTAGAAAGTAAAGAAAATCTCATCATCTAATAATCCCTGGAACCCACATAGTGGGAGGAGGGGGGTCCCGCAAATTGTACTTGTCCATACATTATTAATGTATCTGGTCATTTGCATATTTGGCATTTATTACCATCCATCTCACATTTCTAACAACAGTCAGGAGTGCATTTATAACAGCAAAAAAAATTTGAAAAAGAAACCAACATTTGTGGAGAAAATGACTGATGGACGAGAGAAATATGTAACATTCATCTTCTCACCTGCTAGAATCTGGAAACTAACATGTAAATTAAGATAAGCAGACTCAAATTCTATCAAAGAGATCTTTCAACCCTTCACTATATCCCATAGCATAAATTTCCACTCCTTAATCAATTTGATAATCTGACCCGTTAGTGTACAACAGATGTGTACCTAGTCCTGGAGCAGCTCATGAATCCCTCCCCCCTCAGCATCTCCGAGCCCTCTTTTATGAAATGAATAGTGAAAAACAGAAAATAATGCCAAAAGAAAAAAAAAAGAGTTCAATTCGTACCAATACAACAACAGTGGATGGTCCTCCATAATCAAATTGACATACATCCATCTCTCACGATGACCCCTCTTCTGGTAACCACCTTCAAGATCCACACCATTTGTACCAATTTATTGGGCTCTTCTTTGTCGATTGCCATTCAATCACTTACCCACTCAACAGGCACAAGTGACCTTCAAGCTGGTAATAGGAGTTACCAGATCATTTCACTTCACTATTGAGAAAAGTGAACAGCCGCAACATTCTAATATCTTGCACAATCACAGGATCTTCACGAATATCGGTGCATCTGCCCTCGGTCCTTCAAGTGACCTATACAAATATAACGTGTCAACAAGATCATACTTGTCTCCCTCTTCCTGAACCTCATTCAAACTAAAAACTTCCAATACAAGTCGTGGCAAATTTCGAGCAATCTCCTTGCAACCCTGTCGAGTTACTCTACAAGATGACATCCAAAGGAATCTCATATTGTAATAGTGATGCAAGCCCGAACGCAATGCCGAATCTCCAAAAGGGCTATCTCTAATCTCAAGCTTCTCCAACTTAGAGCAGCCCTCAAGCACATATTTCAGTCCCAAATCACTGTCACCATTAAAAGCAACTGACAAGGTTCGCACCAACTTCCCATATTGTCCAATATAACTGAAAGCCTGATCGGTAAGTAAACCAGAGACAGCAAGCCTGGTAAGCTTCTTGCAGTTCTTTACAATTGCTCCAAAACCCTGGTCCATTGGTTCTCCAGTACTATGGTCAGTGCGGTATCGGCCTATTATACAGAGACGGAACACCACAAGATCTGGACAGTAGTTTGACATGGCTATCACAGCAGCATTTGTCATCTGCTGGCAGAAATACAATATTGACTGCAATTTCCTACACCCCTGGGCAATTGCAAGGAAACCAACATCAGAAACAGGGCCTTCATTGTTTTCTGTAGCATCTATAGGGAAAACACGAAGCTCCCGAAGATCCTTGCAAGTTTCAGCCACTGCCTGAAGTCCTTCATCACATATCGAATCCAATACCTGCAGAAACCAGAAGTTTAATTCACACCCAATTTTGGTAACAAGACTGAATAGTCAAATGATGAATTAAGAGAGGAAAAAAAAAAAAAAAAGGGTAATGATAAGACAAGTTTCCCTAAATTTCTCCCATTGCAGTTCAATGTAAAACCAAAATTACTTCATTTTAGCATTGCAGCAGAGTGCAACAGGGAAAAAAATACAAGTACAAATATCACACTTCAAGAAAAATTAAGTTGTCAATGATTCAGTAAATATACCCAGAAAGTTTGGAGTTTATGGCAATGGCGGATGACTGGTCTCAGTTGTTCAGCATTGATGTTGGCATAACTAAAATTGAGCGATGTGATGTTAGCACAGACTGTATATATTGTGGGCAGATAATCGGTGACAATTTCCCTAAACCCAGATAGGCAAACCAAAGATCTGCAGGCAGCAAATGCAGTAGCATAATCCGGTTCTTGGTCACCGGGTGCAACAATATCCGAGGGGCTAAATGAGCCTGTCCCTAAATGGGTCAACTGTGGGGCCCGAATCATCAACCTGTGAAGCTGCTCAAGTGAAACATATCTGTTCAACCTGAGCTTCTTCAACAAGGGTGACCTTGCCACGAGCCTCTCTAAAGCTTCAAAATTGATAGCACAGTCAACACAGTCAAAAATCAGAGATTCAATACAAGTTCCACCCTCCGGAAACCAAGAAATCCAATCCACTTCATCATCTGTTACCTCATCCTCAATCAGATCAAGCACTCGGAGTTGCCTAACATAATATAATATACATCAGTTGAGCTCCAAAATCTTAATTGAAGTTAAAGCAACCCATATCAAATCCAAGATCTTGAGGAACCAATTACATTTCATACATTCAATAGCAACATTTCAATTGAAATAGGGGAGGAAAAAAAAAGCAAAAATTATTAATTATGGCTAAGATATTAGTCTCCAAACTGATGAAAAACATACAGATCTAAAATCAAATCAGCCAAACAAAACCTAATCATTATGTCCCAAAAGGAAAAACCCACTAGATTTAGCAGTATAATAAACAGATCTAAGTGCCCATTTCAAAGATTTTACTTAAAATAAATAAATAAATAACAAATCTTGACAATCAACTACAGACCTGCACCTGCTGGCAACCATGGCAAGTCCACTGGTACCAAACCCATCACAGCAAACAAGCGAAAGCTCCTTGAAATTCACAAACGAGTTGGCCACCACTGACAGATCATCATCAGTAATGGACATGCGCTTCAGGTAAAGCTTTTCAAGGGCACGATAAGCGTTAGCCATAACCGAAACCCACGGGGTGAAGTGCGCACCCCAGTCGGGCGGCAACAGACTAAAATCAGCGAAACGGGGTTTCCCCTTTAGGGAAACGGACCGGACTCGTTTGAACCGGTTGGTGGCCCGGGTTGGCGAAACGGAGTAACAGTTGCCGATGAAGAGGTCGGATCTGGTAAGGGCTTCTGCACGGTACCAGGATTTGCAGACGAGAGAGACGGCGTTACGGTCGCGGCGGGAGGTAAGGAAGATGAGGACGTTCTCGAGGACGTTCTCGAGGACTTGATCTGGGTATGGGGAGATGTAGGCGGCTGTTGTGGTGGGGATTTTGGCGGCGGCAGCGGACAGATCGGCATCGTCTTCGGACATTTGGGTTTGGCTGTCACTCATGTGGATCTGTTGGTAGAGAGAGAAAGATTGAATCTTTCTTTCTTCAGATCGCTGAGGTAGGGGGGACTGTATTATGTACTGCTACAATTGTTGGAGTGAGGAGAGAGAAAGAGAGAGAGGAAACAAAAGATTATAAATTTGAGGAGAGAGAAAGAGAGTGTGAAGGGAAAGTGTTATTATTTCTATTTCTTCCCATAATAAAAATAATTATATTGAACTATTAAAAAATTTTGGAAAAATAATTATTCTATTTTATTTCTATTTATTTAATGATAGTTCTGACTGTGTTAAATTTATTTATATAATAAAAATATTTATATAGATATGATTTATATTTTATACTTATTATATATTTATATTCTACAAAAACAGACATATTTAAATAAAATTGATATTTTATAAAAAAAAAAAGCATAATTATTTATGTGAAGAAATTTATAGGAATATAAAATTATTATTTTTAAGAATACAGTTTTCTTTAACTAAAAGTTTTTAAAAAAAATTATGAAAAAAACGTTATTTTATAAAATGGATAAAATATTTATGTATTTAGATAATGGAAATAATATATATATATATATATATATATATATATATATATATTGTGTAGAGCACAAAATATAGAGAGTCAGCTGGTAGTAGTACTAGTATCAGATCATTGGGATTCTCCATACCTGTTGAATGCCTTTTATCCTAGTCTAATAAGTCTACTCGTATCATCCAATGGCTCACCATACTTGTCACTCCATTATTTGGGGTTTCCTTTTTATAAAAAGCTTTTTGTGTCACTATTTCTAACTTTTTAGGGGGAGAATTATTCATGGTCACTATTGTACGTACTGACCATGTTCCTTTTTCGGACATACTGTAATATTATTGGACTGAGTATTGTCTAAAGAATAAATTTCTTTTTACAACCTCTAATTATATTTAATATTTTAATTTACATAAATGTTGTTTGATTTAATTTATTTTAAGTAATTATAATTATTTATTTTATATGTTTAGTTTAATTTTTTTCAATAATTATCGAAGGGATTGTACAAGTTTGTTATTCAGCCAAAAACCAGAAATAAAAGCGGCTCCTCAACCTGCTGCTTATTTTTATGGTTTAGAATTTTTTTTGACAAAATTATTAATTTACCCTCTGCTGACCATGGTTATTACCGTTGACCAAGCTCCGCGGCCTCTGCCACCGCCACCGCCAGCGGAGGTGGAGAAAGGTGTTGATAGACTGCCGGCGTGTTTGCCGATTGAGTTTTGAGAACTTCACTAAGCTTCATCTCATGGTGGACTTTAGTCAGCAAAGGCTTCACTGATTCCTAGTACAACCAAAGGCTTCATTCGCTGGATTACAAATGAGAGGTTTAGAGATCTCGTTGATCCAAAGCTTCGTGATACAAGCTTGACTGCTGCGTGATTGATGATGGCATGCTTAATCAGGCAGCCCCCATGTGAGCGATGATATAAGAGTTTTCCACAAGTTGGTTTTCAAAATTGCTGTCAGAATCAACTTGCGGTAGTCACGACTTTTAAAACCAAAAACGAGAACAATTTGATGATTGATAATTTTTAAATTGTAGATCTGAAAAGAAAAGAAGATGACCGCACAAATTAGTACGATGATATTATATTAATATTAATATAAATATATAAAATATATTTATATATAATATAATAATAATAATAATAATAAAATTATATTAAAACACGAAAATACAAAATTTATTACTTATATATAATTTGAAAATTAAGAAAATATATAAATGTCTTATATAAATTATATTATTTATAAGTCAAGTAACTTAACATATAGGTTAAATAATATATTAAATATATTATCATAAATACTTATTGTATAAAAATATTAATTTAATTAATATTCTCTAATAAAATTCAGTCTTTTTTTTCCCTTTTCTCTACAGTTCTATCCTCTCTGCTTTTTCTTCTCTTTTTGTCAAAATATAAGGAGAGACGCGCTGAGATAACATCTAATAACTACGATTTTCAAGTAAAATTTCATTTTTATTATTTTAATCCATTCCTCATATCATTCCAAGCATTCCCATGGATTTTGGTGCATCGATTCCTCTTGGGTTGGGTTATATCTTGCATCTAAAACGTTAGGTAGAACTGATGGGATTATGGCTTGGTTTGTGATTACTGTAGGGATTAAGTTTAATCTCTTGTTGGGTAATTATACAGAACAAGATTTATCAAAATTAAATGACCTGAACGGCACATTTAGTCTTGTAATCGCTGGGTTATATCCCTAAATAGCAGCTGGGTTTTGAAGCTT